>QXEO01000785.1:51500-219831 GCA_007115705.1 Dactylis glomerata | reverse complement strand
TAGCAGTGGAAGTGTCGGCTTCAGGTGTGCCGGACCCAGCAGACGGAATAGAGCCATCACCTCCGCCCGGGGCAGATGCCTGTTCCGGGACATCAGTGTCGGCCTCTTCAGCTTCATCTTCATCTTGGCTGGAGTCGGAGCCCTCGGCAGCGGCAGATGCCCCGGCATCGTCCTTCTTCTCCGGCTCGCGGATGTCCCGGACGAATTTGTCGGTGTCGGCATAGTCCACATAACTGTGGGCCAACTCCCGGCGCCGGCGGATATGATCTGGATCCGTGGTCCAGATGGATCCTTCGCGCACGGTGCGCAAAGTCTCAAGGTCTGCTTTCTCATACCAGGACAAGAAGTAGCTGAGGGCTTCGTCAGCTCCAACCCTCGCGCCAGAATCTCGCCACTCCCGGAGGCGAACCTTGGCCAGCTGCAGATCGTTGCCGAGGTCGACGGGATCAGTGGGAGTCCTTTGTCCCGGCCAGAGGGCAGAGAATGCCTCCTGGGCGCCATAAAGGAGTTCTTCGGTGTAGAGCGTCATGGCGTTCTTCCGGGATTGCAGAGCCAGCAGCTGCTCCGACATGTCCCAGTTGGCCGAGTCAACCGGAACACCCCGGTTCTCTCGATCCAACTGCAAAGCCCTCTCAACGTTTTCGACGGAAGCGGGAAACATGTCTGAAGAATAGAAACAATGTTAGCAAAAGGAGAATAAGTCGGCATAGACGCTATGCCGGAGAGAATTGCACTATGTCGGGAAGGATAAAAGGGAAAGGATTTGAAGCTTACTGGCAAGGTCGGCATTCAGCTGTGCAACTGTAACCTCCCATTTGGTGGCCTGCTCCTTCAGGCTATCCAGTTCAGCGTGGGCAGTGGAGGCATCAGTCTCGGATTCAACGAGCAGGTCCTGGACCTTCTTCAGTTGGCCCTCCCTCTCTTCCTTCTCGTCCAGGAGCTCGGTGATCCGGCCCTTCAGCTGCTCTATCTCGGCCTTATGAGCAGCATCCCGGTCGTCCAGTTGCTTGGCCACGTCCACTGAGGACATACAGTCCTGGTGGCGGGCTTCCAGTCCAGCCTTTTCATCTGCAAAAAATTTGAAGTTAAAAGGATTTGAAGAAAGAAAACAGTGACAAAGAGGAAAGGATTTGAAGTGTAAAGTATCTATCCGGGAAGCAGCAGGATCCGGCATACCAGTAAGCTCCTTCACCCTCGTAAGAAGCGCGGCGATTTGCTCTTCAGTGCCAGCTGAAGAATGTCGGCAAAAGGTCATGTGTCGGCAAGAATAAAATGTTGCAAAGTCAAAAGAGGAGAAGATATCCGGCATACAGAGGTATGTCGGCAGAGATTACCTTTCTTGGACAGCTCCAGTTGAAGCTTGCTATGTGCGTCAGATAACTTCCGGTGCTCGCACACCAAGTCATGAAACATGTCGGCCCGGGTGTTGTTCATGCGCTGCAAAAAGTGCCGGGATTTGAGATATCAGCAGAGAAATTTGGCATGATAATTAAGTTGAAGATTCTATCAAGTGATCATTCTTTTGAAGACCCGGCACAGGTGCTCCGCACCTATCCCGGCTCTCGGTGACTAGGATTTGAAGCTCGAAACGAGCTTATATCTCGGTCAAGAGGATTTGAAAAATGATTAAGGGCTGAGATCGTTAAAGATCCGGCACAGGTGCTGCGCACCTATCCCGGCTCTCGGTGACTAGGATTTGAAGCTCGGATCGAGCTCATATGTCGGAAAGTCAATTTGAAAAGCGGCTAAGTGCAAAAGGAAATGGAAAATCCCGGATGTCCGTATCCCGGACACCCGACATTTTCGGGGACTGGGGGATATCTGTACAAGTAGAGAGGACTTACGTTGGTTGCGTCGGCCAATTTGTGAAGTCTTTGCTGGAGGCTGAGGAGCTCGCTGGCGATCGGTATGGGCTTGGCTGCCAGGAAGTCGGTTGGGTCGCCACTGGCCATGGCTTCGGCCAGCTTCTTGCTCCGGGAGTCCGCGGTGTCCATGCTGCTGGCGTCGTTCCACTTGGTGCATTGCTCCTTGAGAGAGCCGAGGCTCTGGTCACTTTTCGTCACAAGAGGGACGAGGCCCTCGAGTTCTGGTGTGTCGAAAAAGCTGGTCCGGTACCCCGGCCGGGCTGCTGCCCTGCCAAGATGCAGGGAAAAAGCAGAGCTGGTCCGGGCCGCTGCCTTGGGAGGAGCAGTGGCGGCGGATGGGGTGCTGGACTTGGTCGGCTGGATCTTCAATGTGCCGGACTTGGCCGGGGCAGTGGTTTTGGCCGAGGCAGTAGCCTTGGTCGGTGTAGCAGTCTTCTCAGAGGATGGAGTCTTGGGCGCGGGCTGTTCCGGCGCGGCCGGGGCAGTTTGGCCCGCAGGAGCAGGTTCCGGAATAATCCGGACTTCCGGCACTGCAGGGCCCTTTCCTTTAAGGTCTGTGCCGGCGCTCTTGTCGCCTGCGCCGGCGTCTTTAGTTGTGCCGGCATCGCTGATGGGCGTGCCGGAGTCTGGGGCTTCTTGATGGGCTCCTGTGTCCATGTGGACATCAGGAGCCGGAGGTTCCTGTTGAGCCCCCGAGTCCATGTGGACGTCGGGGGCAGAGGTGTCTTGTTCCGGCGGAGGGTCGTCCTTCGCCGGGGAGATGGTCTTGTCGGGCGCGGGCGAAGATGCCGGCGCCGGGGAGGTCATATGACTGGCTGAGGGTATGTCGGAGGTAGAAGGGGCCGCGGGCTTGGTAACCTTCGGGTCGCCACTCGAGCCAGAAGCTTGTTCCGGTGCGAGAGGAGCACTGAAAGAGAGAAAAAACACCAAGTTAATAAGCTGGGCATGAGATATGTCGGAGATGAGGCAATGAGAAGAGATTGAGATTTACCCCGAGGCAACTGGCCTCTGTTTCTTCTGTTTGGGCACGCCAATCTTCTGCCTCTTCTGTGACTGAGGAGTGTCAGGCTGGGGCTTCACACCTCGCTTCCGGCCGGCACGTCCGCCGGTGGAAGGAGGTCCCTGGTTCAGAGGAGCGGCGTCGACAACCATGTCGTCCGGAATAGCTGAGGACGGCATTGGAAAGGCGTAAGCAATGGGCGTTTCTGGAAAAGCATAAGCAAGAGGCGTCGGGCAGATAAACATCCGGCAGTCTTCATCAGAATCATTGTCACTCCGGTCTTGAGTATAATGCCAGGATGAAGAGGCCTTACCCGCGGCAGCTGCAGCACGGGTGCTCCTGGGTAGCTTGTCCCAGTGATCCGGATCTTCAACATCCGCAACAGTGCGGTCTGCCGCGATCTTGAACCGGGTGTTCTCCATAGCCTGGAAGCTGAACCTCTGTGCAAAGAAAAAGTAAAAGGGTCAGAAGCAAGAAATGTGCCAGGTGCAATATGTATGTCGGAGAATGGGTATGTGTCGGCGTAGCTATATATATGCCGGACAAGAGAGTGTGTATCGGCAGGAGGATTTACCGTTGGGGCAGGCCTATCCCGGCTGTATGGTTCGAGCCCCCAGGCGAAGGTGGCCTGTGAGGACTTGCAGATGTCCTTGATCCGCCGCAGTATGTCGGCCGGAGTCAGCTCGTGCGTCGAGTGCCGTGTGGGGTCCATAGGCCCGCTCATCTGGCAAATTTTATGTGGCCGGCGCTGCAGAGGAGAGACGCGCCGGCTAATAAAGCATGCCACCAAGTCTTGTGGGGTGAGGCCGTCATTTCGGAGGTCGCCCTTAACCCGGTCCAGGGCGTTCACCGGCACCACAGAGGTCTTCGGGTGATATGTCCAGTTCTTCATCGCCAAGGGTGGTTCATCCACGAATGGCGGCAGGTTGAGCAGGTCGGTGTCGGTGGTGTTCTTGACGTAGAAGAAGCTCTTCTGCCACTTCTTGCAAGATTCCAGGAGTTCCACCTTGGGGAAGTCCGAGCCCTTCCGGGACATTATGGTGGCCGCGCCACAGAGAGTCATGGGGCGGTCCTTCTTCTCCTGGGCCGTCTCCGGCGGGTCGTCCTTGCTCCGGGGCGGCTCCTGGACGACTTGCTTCCTTAATTGGAAGTACTTCGCCCAACCTTGGTAGAAAGGCTCAATGCCGGCGAAGCCTTCGCAGAATGCGGCGAAGGCAGAGAGGATCATCACCGCATTCGCCGGGACATGGTGAGGCTGCAAGTCGTAGGTGTCGAGGAAGTCCCGGAAGAAGTCCGATGCCGGCAGGCCGAAACCTCGCTCGAAGTGAGCAATGAAGACGACCCGTTCGTCGGGTTCGGGTGCCGGCACAGTTTCCCCCGCTGGCAGCCGGCATGCTACGCCCTCCGGCACTCTCCTGGTGGAGGTGACCCAGGATATGTCGGCCGGGGTAACCTCCGACCCCTCCCAGCCGGAGCGTCCTTGGACCCGGGCCGAGGTATCTTCCTCTGATGCCGAGGTGCCGGTCATGCTTGATGATACCATCTTGATGGCCGGGACAAGGCGGGACAGCCGGAGTCCCGTGATGTTATTCCTATCAAGGCCGGAGAAAAGAGGGAGGTTAGTCTCTCCGGCATACCGCTCTCACCAATGTTAGCAGAGATAAAAGATCTACCGAGCCAGTTAAAACAGGAAACAAATAAGGGTAAAACTCCTGAAGATGAACACCTGCGAGCGTTGCCTAGCAATGCTAGTCGAATCAAAGGGAAAACTAGCTCTGAAACTGAAGCAGATCTATGCAAGTGTGGCTACCGATGCGAAGTTATAAAAAGCGTGAAAGAGGAAGAACAGAGGGAGCTCACCGGAGCCTGGCCGGCAGCACTGGAGCAGCGGCGAGCGTGCAGGAGAAGTCCCAATCCCCCTGCAATGTCGCGGGGGAGAGAGGCGGCGGCGGCGGCGTCGTCGACAGAGGTGTCGGGCGTCGTCGAGCGTCGGCGTCGGCGGGGAGCAGGTCGGCTGCGGCGGCGATGCTGTTCTTCAGACCGGCGATGAAGCGCAGGGGGCAGAAGAGCAGAAGAGGAAGAAGGCACTGTGGCGGGGGTAAAAAGAGAAAGTCACCCCCACCCCGTATTTATACCAGGCGGCCGGTCGTGGGGGTCGTGGGGAGTGTTCCACTACCACGACCGTTTCTGCCATAAGTTGCCGCGTGGCGGCACGGAGTGGGGCGGCGGTTCCTGTAACCGTGTCATGACGCAATGATGGCGAGGAGTAACTGCACTGTGAACCGTCGCATCGTGTGTGACCATTCGAGGTGACAGGACAGTTCCAAGTTTCGATGCAGACTGTCAGGCGTGGCTTCTCGAGGAAGTCTCGTCTATATGCCGGCTGGGCCGCACCGGAGTATAATTTCCGTCCGAAATATCTCGGGACCGGCCGGAGTAACATTTAGAGAAGGAACAGTGGCCGGGATATGCATGGATGTCCCGGCATATCATCTGACCGTCGGGATATAAGGAAAAACCGAGTTATGAGGAGAAGAGGATATGTTGAACCTGCCAAGGCCCCTCAGTCGAGACTGGGGGACCTCGACAGCTTCGGGGACTAGTGTCGGGGGGATGACCCCCGGTAGGGTCAAGAGGCTAGAAAGATACAAGGTTCATGGTTGACTTTTATGCCGGTTGACCAAGAAAAGGCCTGGCCGGAATATAGGAGCATCGGCCTGTCCGGCATATGTGTATATCCCGGCTGGTGTTTAGATATGCCGGTATAGCCGGAATACCTGTATAGGGGTGCCGGCATATTCTCAGTTATGCCGGTCTAACTATTTGGTGTGTTGTGCAGGAGCAGGGGAGGCCGGATTACCCGACCTGTATAGGTCGTTGGTCTGGCATATAGGTCCCGGATATGGCCCACGGTCGTATCTGGGATACTCAAGTCAACCAAGGTGTCACATCGCTACAATCAAGGAAGAAAACATCCAAGCATGGTAGCAGAGTAAGATGGCAGGGTGCACAGTGGAGGTTACCTACCCTCACTGTGCACAAGTACAAGCTTACCTCAGGAGGGTAAGGTCACAGTCCAGGAAGTACAAGGTACCGGGATATGGTGTCCCATCGAGAGCAATCAGGGAGGAAGTCAAGGGTCTCTGCCATCGTCACCAGCTCCTGTTTGGAGTGTAGCCTGTGTCTCCTGGCTTCGAGTGACCGTTGTAACCCTGGCCACCACTATATAAGGTGGCACAGGGAGTCCTGGTAAAGGGTTGGTCTCTCAGTATTCCTACACTCAGCAGTTCATCTTCCTCCTCTAGCAGAGAGCTTGGAAGCACCATTGTTGTGTACTCCATCGATCCAAATATATAACCAGTAGAGCAGGAGTAGGGGTGTTATCTCCTTACGAGAGCCCCGAACCTGGGTAGATCAGTGTCTCTTTCTGTCGTGCTTTTTAGCTCGTTCCCCTCTCCCGAATCCACCAGCATCTAGCTCGGACCCCATTTAAGCCATCCTATGGCATATGTTGTTTCACCACGACGACAATGAGATGAGTTGAAGAATGGACAAAAGCTCAAGCTTGGGGATGCCCATGCATCACCCCAACAAATATCCAAGAAGTACAAGCGTCAAAGCTTGGGGATGCCCCCGAGGCACCCCTTCTTCATCGGCAAAAATCAGGTCACCTTTCAAAACACTATATTTTTATTGCTTCATGCACTATGTGTTTTTCTTGGAGCATCAGTTGTTTTAGTTTTCTTAGTTGTTTAGTTTGTTCGTTTGCTGCAATAACTGGTTGGACCCCAACAAATTTCTTTTGGAGAAGTTGCTTGTTTTCATTTGCAAAGAACGCTCAATTTTTCACTCTTATCGTTCATCGATGCGTTCTACTTTTTCTGCTACTGCTTTTGGTTTTCGTTTTTGCCTTGATTTGCGTTCAGATCTTGTCATATCTTTTTTATCAAGGTGTATTTTTGCCTCTGATCTTCATTGGTTTTCATCAAAAGAGGTGTCTTAAAAAATTTCAAATGGTGTTGGAAAAGAGAAAAAGCTTTGTGCAAAATAGTGGTACAAGAAGGAGCTTGTGTAGACTGCGGCTTAGGCTTTTTCATGTCATGCTTGATGTCTTTTTGATAGTATGCTTAGTGGTTTTGCTGTAGCATGACTTGTCTCAAATAACTGAGATTGCTTAATGAGCCTTTGAAAAAATCATGCATTATTTTTATTGTATGGAAGCATTATTTTGGTTTTCTCCTTGATGCTTTATTTGGGTTGACTTGGCGCATGCTCACATATGTTAGACTCTTACAAAGTCGCCATTAGCCTTCATGATCATTTAGTTTTTGACTTTTGATGCCATCGTATGCTTCTTTTAATGTCGCTTTGTCGCTTTGCATGATTATGGCCATTATTGCTCTCTTAGTTGGTCGCTCCCAGTCTTTTGCTAGCCCTCGCCTTGTACTGAGTATGAGCTCTACTCGTGCATCCAACTCCTAAAAGCCAAAGTTTTCCAAAGTGTCCACCATACATACCTACTAGCAATTTGCTATTCCAAGTAAATTTGACTTGCTTTTATATTCTCTTCAAATTAAACTCTTACTAGTGTTATGCGAAATTCGGTCAGTAAAGCTCTCACGAACCGGAAGGCACACTTTACTTTTTCCTGTTCTTAAAATTTTGACATTGTGGTCTTTTATGCTGAGTTGTTATGCTTGCAAGTTGTAAGTTGGATTCTATTCCAGCCATGCTGTCATGGGGCAAGCTTTCAACATTGCACTTCTTTTTGAGTTGATATCGTGATCTTTTGTTTATGGATGCCCGCTGTATGAAATGAATTGGGAATCTTGTGAGGATCATGGAGTTTTTATATGTGTTAGGGAAACGCCGGGCCGCCAATCTAAGCCATGCATAATTCATGGTGGAAATTTGCAGCATACCCATGGTGAACATTCGACGACGCATCTCACAATAAAAAGCTAAACAATATAGCAAATAAAAGAGATGTCGAGGTGTTCATTGTCTGCTTGTCCTGTCATTTTGGTGTGGGCTTGTTCCATGTCATCGGGCACGGAGGTACCCCATTGGCGGTTCTCAATGATATGCATATACTTACAATGACAAGAGCCTTGCTTGGGACTCTAAGTAAATTAGCATGGTTTGGGTACTCGTATTCACGGGACACGAGGTTTTCAACTTATGATTTGTCAAGCATATGCATCATAATTGTTCTTGCATTAACTTTAACCATTCAAGATGCTTATGATGGGGGCAATGAGAGCTCAAAGCCGGTAAGTACCATAATTTTTGAAGGTTATAAAACTTGCAATCACTGCTTTCCTCTGCGAAGGGCCTTTCTTTTACTTTTATGTTGAGTCACCACCTTCTTTCTTTATGCACCATTAAGAGAGCATAGTTGTCATTCTTAGTGTGATATGCATTGTCCCAAAGTTCATTGATTGACTCATATTGTTGGTTTCACTTGTTCTTAAATTATTTGTATCTAGTCGCCCTCTTAAACTTGAAGGTGTCCTATGCATTTATGTTTTGCTCTCTTTGAAGGACAAGCTGAAAACCATTTGTATGTTTTTCCTTATGATTTGAACACACGTTTGACTTTCATTGTTTCATTTTCATGATCTTTTGTTTGTGTTCATTTGCATGTTTACAACATGGTTGCTAAGTTCTTATTGTCATGATTATATCTTTCATGCCCATGTTTTAAGTTCTATTGATCCCAGCTCACCAATGCTTACATATATGATCAAGATTGTGTAGGTGCATGTCACCTCAAAAATTATTCTTTGTTATCACTTACCTACTCGAGGACGAGCAGGAGTTAAGCTTGGGGATGCTTGATACGTCTCAAACGTATCTATAATTTTTGATGCTCCATGCTTGTTTTTACACCATTTGCCTATTGTTTCGTTACACTTAGTGGCATTTTTATACATTTTCCGGAACTAACCTATTAACGAAGTGCCACAGTGCCAGTTTCCTGTTTTCTGCTGTTTTTGTGTTTCAGAAGTGATACACAGGAAATATTCTCGGAATTGGACGAAACAAGTTCCTGAAGTCATATTTTACCCGGAAGCTTCCAGAGATCCGAAGGAGAGAAGGAGTAGGGCCACGTGGGCCCCACACACACAGGCGGCGCGGCCAGGCCCCTGGCCGCGCCAGCCACGTGTGAGGGAGCGTGGCTCCACCTCTGACATCGCCCTTTCGCCTATAAGTACCCCCCGACGAGAAAAACCTAAGGGCCGATCAGTTTTCCAGAATACATCGCGATCCGCCGCCGCCGTCGACCCGAAGATCGGGAGGGTCCAGAAGCTCTTCTCGGCACCCTGCCGGAGAGGGGAATCGCCACCGGAGGTCTTCTTCATCGCCATGCTTGCCTCCGGAGCGATGAGTGAGTAGTCTACCTTGGACTATGGGTCCATAGCAGTAGCTAGATGGTTGTCTTCTCCACCATGTGCTTCATGTTTAGATCTCATGAGCTGCCCGACATGATTGAGATCACCGTTATGTAATTCTATGATGTTGGTTTATTGGGATCCGATGAATATTGGTTTTTATGATTAAGTTGTTGTACTGAATTATATCTTTTGTTATCTCTATGTTGTTTATGATCTTGCATGCTCTCCGTTGTTAGTAGCTATCTTGGCCGAGTAGTTGCTAGTGACTCCAAGGGGGGGTATTTATGCTCGATAGTGGGTTCATGTCTCTATTTCACCTGGGGGAGTGACAGAAACCTCTAAGGTGGTAGATGTGATGTTGCTACTAGGGAGAAAACAACATTCATATGCTCAAGGGCATATGCTTTGTTTACATTACACACTTTGCTTAATGCAATTATCTGTTGTTCGCAACTTAATACTTCTAGGGTGTTCGGATGATATCCCCGGGGGTGGATTATTAGTCATAGATGCAGTTGGATGGCGGTCTATGTATTTTGTTGTAATGCCCAGAGTAAATCTCATAGTGATCTTCTTGACATATCACGTTATCTTTATTCTATCAATTGCCCAACTGTAATTTGTTTACCCAGCATGTTATTTTATCTATGGAGAGACACCACTAGTGAACTGTGGACCCCGGTCCTCTTTTAATCATATTGAAATCACCTGTTTACTTTTCCCGCACTGTTTACTTTACTCGCATATTACTACTGTTTTCCACTCGATACACTCATAACCTTTGTTTCAAGCAAACCGGTGAGATTGACAACCTCATCGCAAGTTGGGAACAAAGTATTTGTTTGTGTAAACACCTTCAGTCGTCATCGTCTCTCTTCTCCTGTTCGATATACCTTGGTTTCTTAACTGAGGGAAAACTAGCTGCTACACTCATCATACCTTCCTCTTGGGGTTCCCAACGGGCTGGTCATCACCACGCACAAGGACTTACTGCTCCCACGTCAACTAAACGCCACAGTCTTTGCTGGCGCCATCACACGAGTAGCACCCAACTTTTGGCCTTTGATACTCAAAGGGAGCAAGCTTTGAGCTTGTTGGGTACTCAGACTCGGATTGGGCGGGAGACAAAGTGGATAGGAAGTCAACTTCCGGGGCTTGCCAATTTCTTGGTAGGTCTTTGGTCAGTTGGTCTTCCAAGAAGCAAAATTGTGTGTCTCTCTCCACCGCCGAAGCCGAGTATGTGGTGGCCGCGAGTTGTTGTGCTCAACTTCTTTGGATGAGGCAAACCATGGAGGATTATGGTATTCACTTTGACAAGGTGCCACTCTTGTGTGACAATGAGAGTGCTATCAAGATCGCTCATAATCCGGTTAAACACAACAAGACCAAGCATATCGAGATTCGCCACCACTTCATCCGTGACCATGTCAACCGAGGTGAGATTAACCTATCTTATGTAGGTACACAAGACCAACTTGCCGACATTTTCACGAAGCCTCTTGATGAAGCAAGATTCCGAGAGTTGAGGCATGAATTGAATATCCTAGACTCTTGCAATGTGGCTTGATCAGTGTGCACTCGTTCCCATATTATAGTGTGTTTCTCTAGTCTAGATGCGCATACTTGAGGATAGTCATCTTGTCAATTAATGGCACGATGCATAATCAAGTGTGCGACATCATAAGACCACTAATGTCACTTGAGCCCAAGCATGTCTCTTCGCGGTGTCACGACATTGGTGGTCACACATAGGGGGAGAAATCCCCCACCATTGCATGTCTTCAAATCTCGTGTGTTTGTTGCTTTCCTTTGGAAGGCATGCAATCTAAGTTGATTTTCTTGCAAACATGTTTTATGGTTGTTGATGTCTTCCGCACACCATATTTTTCACTTTGATACATGTCACATCTTGTCGTGTTTGAATTCCATGACTTTTTGCATTTTCGTCAAGTGTTTCGGCGGTCTGCCCGGCGAAACCGGACCTGGTGCCGGACCGCCCGGCGTCCGGCCGGACCGTTTCGGCGGACCCGCCGAAGTGGTGTTCTGAACGCCAGTTCGGCGCGTCGCCGGAATGGCCCGGCGGCCCACCGGACCTGTCCGACCTATGGCCCGGTCCCGCTGGACTTACCGCTGAACCAGGTCGGCCTATATAAACTCGTGGGGAGGTTTTTCCAATCAGTTTTCCCCACTCCTCCTCCTCCCCACGTCCACCCCCATCTCCATGGCCGCCGCCTCCTCAAGCTTCTCCTCCCTCTAGCCTCTCCACCCAACCAATCCCTTCCAAACTTAGATCGGGTGTAGATCGGGTGTTTTTGAAGCTTTCCACCGAAGATCTTCGCGTTTCGTCAACAGCATTGGGAGATCGGGACTTGTCCTCATCTTCTTGTGCACCATGTCTTCGGGTAAATCCCTTTTGTCTGCTCTTTCCTCTAACCCTTGCCTCTCACTCGATTTGTTCATGCTACTGTGTGAGTAGATCTAGGGTTAGATCCTTTTGTCTAGGGATAGATTGGTTTTGGTTTTTGTCCTTTGCTGGCCTAGTGCTTGTTCCTTGGCATCCATGTATACTTAAGGTTGGTAGAAACAAGTTTATTTGAGTCATGATGGAAGGAAGTTGGAAATTGTGTGTTCGGCGATATTTCCGGCGGCCACCGGACCTGGCGCCGGACCGCCCGGCGGCCGGCCGGACCATTTTGGTGGATCCGCCGAACTGGTATTCTGAATGCCAGTTCGGTGGAGCCGCCGGAATGGCCCGGCGGCCCGCCGGACCGTCCGGCCTACGGCCCGGTCCCGCCGGACCTGGTGCCGAACCACTCTGTCAAACCGCCTTTCCATCTTGCACTTGTTCCTTCCAACCTTGTGTTCTTTTTCCCGTGACATATATCTTTATCTTGTGTTGCTTCTTTTTGCTTGCGTTTTCAGACTATTCGACTGAGGACAGTGATTACCGGATTGACAATGAAGAAGATGCTCAGGCCTTTGAGATCAAGAAGAGGAAGCTTGATGAAGCTAGGGGACGCCCTCTGCGTCGTACCCGTCAGACTGGGAAGACCGCAGCTGGAGACAGCAGTTCTGCAGGGCAGCATGTGAGGACCAAGGTGATTCAGCCGCGTGGGCCTCATCCATCCCGGAAGGGCAAGGGTGCTCACCGTGGCCCGGTGGATGTGGAAAAGGAGCCGGAGATCACAGAGAACTTGGGTTCAGCTCCCATCGAGACTTGGCGTAGCCTTCGCCTCGCGAACCCGTACCGCTTTCATGAGAGGCAGTATGAAGGCAGTGTCAAGAAGTTCTGGACTGATTCACAGCGTGCTATGTGGGATGATTACTATGATGCGTCTGAGCACATGAAGAGTGGGTTCTATGTGGTGCCTAAATCCCTCAATGTTGGGCACTTACAGCAGTATGTCTCCAAGGACTTTCGCTTCATCAATGAGGCTCTTCTCAAGATGGATCTGTATGACCTTGTCACCCTCTCTGAGCCTATTCAGCCTTTGGTGGTCCGTCAGTTCTGTTGCACTATGTTCTTCCACAATGACCCTGAGGAGTCTTTCTCTTGGATGACTGGCCAAGATGTTTTCACTGCCACGTTTGCTGATTTTTGTGATGCTTTGGGATATGGTGGTGGTAGGGCTCGTGGTTTCAGGATTCACTCTGAGGGGCCCTTTACCGTGGAGAAGATCCCTCGCATTTGCTATCCAGATGAGTCATCTCTACCTGCTCCTGCCATTTCAGGGATGTACTACTACTACTACAATGCTCTTGCCAAGCTCTTCCGTCAGAATCTTGTGAGTAAGGCTGGAGATGATGCTAGTGTTAGGGGCTATCACAGGAATCTGCTGTTCTATTGCCAGCCCGACAAGCTTCGGAAGATAGATGGTTGTGACTTCATCTTCCAGGAAATCAAGCGAGCTACTCTGAAGCGCATGACTCCCAACTATTATCAGTATGTGCAGCGTTTGATCAACAAACAGGCCAGGGCTCCGACTGCTCAAGTGCGTGGACAGATTGTGGACATGGAGACATTCACAGTGGGATTCCAGGGAGGTTTTGAAGAGGCTCCCAGCGTGCTCCGTTCCAGGGCTAGAGGTCACACCATGGAGGCTTCTGATCCTCACCGTGCCTCTGGCTCTGGATCTAGTCATCGTCGCCACAAGCGCCATCATAGGTCCTCTCGCAAGAAAGGTGTTGCTGCATTCTTCAAGAATTTGTGGGATATGTGTCACAACACTTATGATGTGGCTCATAGGAGCATGGAGATGAGTCAGGAGACTCGGAAGAGGCAGAATGATTTCTTGGCTGCTAGAGGGAGTGATGTTCCTCCTGTTGGAACCGAGTTGGATCCGGTTCCATATGTCAACTTTGTCACGCCGCCTCTTGATGATGACATGTTTGCTGGTGCTGAAGAGGTGCTCATGAGAAGCTGATCCCGAGGGTTCTCCTATCCCTAGTGAAGATTTTTAAGCGCTAGCATCGTCTACACTCTTGTCCCTTTTTGGTGTTCCGATGCCAAAGGGGGAGAAGCGTGTAGAGTCTCTAGGAATAACGTTGCATGACACAAGCCTAGCTTCATTTTCCCTTGGTTCTTAAGTGGCTTGTGTCCGTTTGCGCTTTTATTTGCCTTTTTATCTCTTAAACTTCGTGGAACTTCGTGGAACCTTATCTCGTGTGTGGACAAGTGTGTACCTTTATTATGTCACTATGCACTCTATGTTTATGCTTGGATATGTATATGCTTGCGTATACTATTATCTATCCATGATATTATCTTGTCCATGCCATGCTTGGTTCCTATTGTTATAGGGGAGCACTCTCACTATTCATTAGTTTCCTTGTTTTGTTACTCCTTGAGACTCTATCATAGTTTGTCATCGTAAATCAAAAAGGGGGAGATTGAAAGGACATTTGTCCGTTTCTACTTTTTTGATTTACAATGACATGACTATGTTTTGTGTGAACTAATATTTGAAATGTATGCATACATGTTTAAGTTCACAGGTGAAGGGGTTTTCATGCATAAAAAAGAAAGATGGTGGAATCGCCTGCCAAAAGTGGCCCAAGTTGGTCTGGCCGGTTCCCTGGCCGGACCATCCGGCGGCTGACCGGACCAGCCCGGCGGAGCCGCCGGATTGCTATACTGAACGGCCTTTCGGCGGGGCGCCGGATCCGCCCGGCGGGCCACCGGACACCCGGCGAGAAAGCCGGTCCCGCCGGACTTACCGCCGGGGCGTCCGGCCCAGAGGCCGGCGCCGCCGGACTTATCACCGGATTGCTGCTGGGTGCTGCCTCCAACGGCCAGATTCTCACCCACCTATAAATACCCCTTCTCTCAGCTGGGGTAAAGTTAGAACTTCACCAACCATTGTTCATCTTTGAAGCTCTCACCTTTCCCCATTGCAAAAACACCAAATTCCATAGATCTCCCCTTCTAGCCAACCAAAGCTCTTGATCTTTGGAGGATTGAAGGAGGAGGCACCGATCTACATCTTCACCGAAGGAATTTCATTTCCCCCTCCATTTGCTTGGAGGATTTGCACCTAGGGGATCTTGTGACCCTAGGTGTTGTAATTGGTTGATTAACTCATCTTTGTGGTGATTCTTGCCTCCGTGGCTTTTTTGGGAGCCTCCAATTGAGTTGTGGAGTTGTGCCCCAAGCTCCGTGTAAGGGATTCGTGGTTTCCCCAATACCATCGCTTAGTGAAAACGAGCTAGCCTCCGTAGCTTGCTCACCGGAGAACAAGGTGAGCCTTTGTGGCGTTGGTCGACTTCGTGTCACCACACCTCTCCAACGTAGACGTACTTTCCCTCAAAAGGAAGAAACTACGGGAATACATTCTTGTGTCTCCGATCTCCACTCTTTGGTTATTTCTTTCCCTTACTTGTATCTTGCTAGTTACTTGTTTACTTGCATGCTTGCCACTCATAGGAAATTCACCTAGTTGCACATCTAGTGAATTTACTTTGTGTCAAGCCTTAAATTTGAAAAATATTAAAAAATTGACTTAGCGCCTATTCACCCCCCCCCCCCCCCTCTAGTCGTCTGTACCGATCCTTTCAGTAACTGATGTTACGACATCATAGTTGGAGTATCCGGTAAAAAAATTCACTATGTGCCTCACACTAAGAAAAAATATATGATTTGTTTATCTAGAAGCAATAGAGTTCATGATTAAATTATTTTGATGACCACACACACTTACCGTAATTCTAAAAAATGTGTCCTAATCATCACCTGTCATCTTTGGCTATTAAATAAGTCTCAAATAATTTCTATTTTAAAAAAAATTGTAGATGAATAGAAACCATTTGTTACCCTAGAATAACAATAAGAATGAAGCGATTGACGAAAACTACCCACTCCAGTTTAATAGATGATGCCGAATCATAGTTTTCTATCAAATTACCTTTTAGCAAAGTAAATTATTTTATTTATTCAAATATTATATGACTATCTGACATGAATTTTTATGCATATATTTATATTTACAGTAAGAAAATATTTAAATAGACCATAGCAACGTACGTGCATTTAGCTAGTCATTAAAAAAATCAATGTAGACCAGGTATCACCACCGATGCACACACATGTTGCAATTGGAAGCTCTCAATCACGTCTGATAGAATACTGCAATGGATATCGCCTCTATACTCCATATCTATACTCGTATGAGAATAGATCTGTGTTTTTTTTTCTCTTTTTCCGCATGGTAGCAAAACACGTAATATTAAGTAATTTTTCCATTTAAATACCATAATCATCGCTTTTTAGACGAAAACTCGGAAGACTCAAGACGAGTGCGACTTTAACAAAAAAACCGTCAACTGGTTGGGACTACACAAGGTTGGCATGAAGTCAAGATGTTGCAGAACAACTTACAACACCACAAACAACAGGTAACAAAGGAAACCATGTGAACGGAATGGACAGGGTTCGCGTGGAGCCTCCAGCGAGGTGAAACAAGCCTACGTCTATCTAGGAGTGGTGAGCCATCGCTTGACCACCCTCCTTCATGATCGAAGAGGGACCCCTACCCCTTCGTCCAGCTCAGAGGGCGCTGAAGCATCGACATGGGAGACGCTCACCCTATAACAGAGGAAGGACCAAGGACCATGCTGCCGATAGGACTAGACACTATAAGACTCAATGCACCGCAAAGAGATCACCTCGAGAAGCCTTGCTGCCAAACACAGATTCACCACGAGGAGAGAAGCTCTTGGTGAAGTCGTTGATGTAGAATGTTCAAATAAGAAGATCCAATTCCACACCGCTAAGCATCGGAACAGAGCCACCAAGGATGCACCATGCTCACGTCGTCCCGGCACATCGCTCCAAATGGGGTATTGTATCCCTTGCCATCCCCGTCCCATGCACGAGGGCAACAATCTATCAACGAGCATGAACAAGGGACATGCCGAGAACAAACAAAAAAGAATGCAGGGTCTGAACCAACAAAATGGCGCAAACGTTGGCAGTAACATCCGGAACCAGAGAACATCCACATCCCCTCTCACCCAAAGCAGCACCTTCAAGAAGGTGACGACACCAAGGGCACCGCTGCAACCCAATCCAGTGAAATTTGGGATTTCTCCCAGGTAAAGAGAAGGAAATGGAGGGAAGGGAAGAGTATCTCAATACCGCCTCTATGGAAGAAGGCGACACCCACAGGCATCATAAGTGTCCCGGCTAGCGCAACCATGGATTTCTCGTATTTATCGTCCCCACCTCCATCCCCTAGCCACGCATCAGATCCGGAGGGCGAGCCATCCTTCAGATCTGTAGCAAGGGCTAAGAAGAAGCCCGAGCGCCACAACCAACGCCCGCAGTATCCTTGCCGTTCTCAGTCAAGGAGAGGACATTGTGCGCACTTCTTATTGCAAAGCCAGCACCATCTCACTACCCGAGGCGCCCCCCTCAGCTATCCAGAGTCCACCACAGGGCGCAAATTGATGGGATCCTTGCCACTTGCTTCCTTTGCGCCCACACGGCCTCCCCTAGGTCACCTCTGCTAGTGGCGGAGGTTGGGCACTAGAGGGAGGAGGGTGGCAGCGCTAGGGTTTAGTTTGCCATCCGTGTCGCCCAAGATGCGGGGGTAGGGGTTTCCGTATTGTGGGGTTAGTCTCTTTCCCCATAATCAACACTTCTACTTCTGATGTATACAAAATTTCTGATAGGTCACTAGATTGTGCATCAATTGCAAATTTGCAATTATCATGAAAACTAATTCCACACGGATGGGGGAATCATGATCATTCGAGTCCGTTTTACAAGTGCTCACACTGTTTTTATTTACGCTGCATTCTGAGTTTAGTCAAAGTCAAACTTTATCAAGCTAGTTTGAGTAAATACATAGGAAAAACTATTAACATCTTAAGTATAATATCAATATTACTATAGAAAAAATGTATTTTCATATTATATGATTTTGATATTATAAATATTGATATGTTTTACTCCCTCTGATCGGAAATAACTGTCGGGGACTTAGTACAAACTTTGTACTAAGTTAGTACAAAATTACTAACAGTTATTTCGATCGGAGGAAATACGTCGTATTTGGTCAAACTATGTAAAGTTTAACTTGAACAAAAACCAGAAGGCAGGATTAATAAAAAAACGGACGAAGTACAAGCATGTTGTGAAAGTACTTACGTAATCTTTAAATATTGATACTCCCTCCGCCCCATAATACTCTTCACTAATATATATATGTATCTAGACACCTTTAGTGGTAGATAAGCGTAATATGAGCGGGAGGAAGTATTTATATCACATACATGCATGGACAATAATCAACAACTTAAAAATAAAATCTAGAACCGTGCTACAGTACTGCTGGCAGCTCCTAGCCGAGGAGGACGAGTCGGCGCCCAGCGTTGGATCTCTCGTGCATGCACCGCCTTGACAATGTCGGCGAATTTATCGCCGCCGTACGCGGCCCAGTCGATGTCGTCCGTAATGCCTCGTAGGTCGACGTACCAATTCGCGTAGAAGAACATGACGGTGCAGGGTCTCTCGTGGACCTCGTACATGGCGTTGTAGTCCTGCAACTCCTCGATGTCGACGGCGTACAGCGAAGCGAGAGGGCCGACGCGCTCGGCGGCGGCGGCCATGGCGGCGTCCACGCGCAGGCAGTCAGAGTGCAGGCTGTGGCCGAACCGGATGACCACCAGGCGCTCTGTCTCCGTCTCGCTGATGATGGCATAGTCGACGGCTTCGGCCGAGTGCAGGTGCACGACGTGGTGCACCATTGCGAGCGTTCTCGAGGGGCTTGCAAGCTGATAGAAACGCGGTGTGGCTGTTGGCTAGCTCAGCACCACGCGCCGAGTACTCGCCGGCGTCGCCGATCGATGCGACCTACAAATTCCGGCGAGATGCGACGTAAGCGTGTTTGTTACTGCTTCACGATCTCACAACCAATACATTGGAGCACACCCTGGTGATGCATATATATATATAGCCAGCTTGTACGTATTTGACTAGGGGTAGAACTCTGCTAATTAAGCACCGACACGGATAGGAAATACCGACTCGATTGATCTGACGTACGTAAACTCAACTATATGGTGTCTTTTTCTGCAACATATACCGTTCCGGCCGTTCATATGGAACTAAGCTCATATTTAGTTCATGTGAAACTAAGCTATAGATTTATATTGTTGACAGATCGGGGTCTATCTATCTCTATCTCTACTACAGTACTATAAAATTCGGATCGGTCAGTAGGTACGTCGGGTCGTTTTTTATAAAGCTCTCCGGAAAACACGAATTCATCCCGCGATACACCTTACGTCAGGTCTTTTTGCGTAAAACCCCCGGCTAACAGAAATTCATCCCGAGGCCTACCTGCTCCGCCCCGACTTGTCCCTTGACGGCCAGCGTTGGCAAGCTCCGCCCCAATCCGTCCCTCGCCGGCCTGCTCTGCCCCGATCCGTCCCTCGTCGGCCTTATCCGCCCAGATCCGTCCCTCACTGGCCTGCTCCACCCAGATCCGTCCCTTGACAGCACGAGCGGCGGCGTTGGTGAGCTCCGCCCCGATCCATCCCTCGCCGGCCTGCTCCGCCCTGATCCGTCACCTTACGGCTGCACAGCGGCGGCAGCAGCAGGGAAACTACACTAGACTACGTCCTCAAACGCACATGCCCGCATGCGCCCACCGGGTGTTCGACTTTGTGGCTCTCCGGGTAACTCATCCTGCTTCTCCTAGATAGCTTACGTTTGGTTTAAATAATCAGGAAAAGTACACATAAAGTTCTGTAAGGCTGTAACCAATTTGTTGTGTAGTTACAATTTTGGTTGACATTGCTCAGCTTCATATAGTTTTAATATTTCAATTGGACAAGCTAGAGTGTATCAGTACCAAGTACATGTCACTATGTCAATTTCATTGGTACGTTGAGATAATCAGATGTTGACCTGTGAACTGTGGGGCATTTCAATATCTCGTACTTGTGGGATTTTTTGCATGGATGAAAAATTGTGGGATTTCATGTTATATCATTCTATAACATGCATTGGTTTAAATTGAAATGATTTTTTGTGTATTCAAGGTTAATTAATCAGTAGTGTTTATTTTAAGACGATCATGCACATCTTTCTGAAGTTATGCAAGTGTACTGATGATTGCGATTGCCGTTGCTGCTGATTGCTTTGCTGCTGCTATGAATAGGATGGACGATTGTGCCTTCATGTAGTTGATAAACGATATAAACACCGATGTGAATTGGCATGTTATATCAACAGTTCTTTCTAGAGAGCTCTCACATGAACACGTAGAAAGTAAAATTTGCCACTACCCTTGGACTTGCTATAAAGGGGAGTGTGAAGGATGATATACCACGGATGGCCGTCGGCACACGAGCAAGTTTCGGGAGAGATGGTTCCATATCATCTTCAATTAGTCGTCGCGTCACGCACACGAGATTGCCATGGCCATGGAAGGAGCACACGAGGTTTTCGTGACCATGGATGAAGCAAAATTGTGTGCTCATAAAACTGAAAAATGGCCACACCAACAAATGTGGGCAGCAAAACATTACAAAATACATTGCACAAGAGTACTAATAATTTGAGGAATGGGTCAGGTATCCAATTTAACCATGTCATTAGTTCCTAGAATCAAACATAATTAGTTGTTATGAACCATCTGTACATATAGTCTAACGCAGATTTTTTCAGCCACCTTGAAATTAACTGTATTATGCAGTCATGAACCTTGTACCATTAGCACTACCACTACCAGAGTACTATGTTTTGCAATCTCTTCCCTATGACAAATAGAATTTCAATGTGAATGGATTTCTCACATTCAAGAGTGCTCGGAATTGTGCATCCCAATTTTTGATCACGTGTTCCAGGGCGATTTATCACATACTCTCGAGAACATGTCAAACAAACTACAAAATTTCAATTCTTTCGGGACCTCAAGCAAACAGGAAGTGCTGATCAGTACCAAGTACTTGTCACTAGGAGCAATTTGATAGTGACCCGTTGCAAAGCACGGGCGTTTTGCTAGTTATAGTAAAAGAAGTCATAAGGAGGAGTGGTCGTTTGTCCTCGATAGATGATATTGGTTTCACGGAACTTTCCTTTACGGCATCATGGTATATTTGGTGGGAAAGATGAAAGAAGTTTCATGGTGAAACAGTTCAGTCTCCCTCACTAGTGGGCCTATTAATGCCCCCTGTCGCGGACGGCAAAGCCTTTCTGTGTGCGACAGAAACGTTCGCGTACGGCAAATTATTTTAATCGTTGGCCCGTGATTCAGGTGGACACCACCGCCGAAACATCACACACTGGAAAAGAACAAAATCGACGGCCCAATATAAAGCACGCGGTTTACGAAAAGGAGGCGTGTGCGAAATCGCATAGGTTTCTTTTTCGTAATCGTGTAAAGTTATCCGCGACGCTTCAATTTTCTATGATTGTTTCGTTTCGCGAGCCATATGCGACGCGTAAAAATAATTAAGCATGTGCGGAGACTTTTCTAGATGCCACCGCTTGGTATACCATCGACGCGTGGCCTGCCGGCCGCTACACTTATATCACATCTGCATCTAGATGGCTCGCACCAAGAAGACAGCTCGCTTCTCTTGCGTTTGGCAAGGGAAATGCTGTCGAGTTGAGCCGGCGGCTCCGGTGGAGGAGGAGGAGCATCTCCTTCCACCGCCGAAAGAGGTGGAAGTGGTCTCCTCCCCCTCTTGCTCTGACTGGTCCTCCTCGGATGATGATTCCGAGAGGAACTTGGAGGTGAGGACACGGCGACAGAGATGTCGGAGGATTCTCCGTGTCTGGAATGATGGGAGGAGGCAGAGCGCAAGGCCGAGGAGAAGAAGGATGAGATGCTCGAGGAGCAGGAGGCGCTGCAAGAGTCCTTCGCCACTGCGCGCAAGGAATAAAGGACTCGGGCGGCCGCGGCATAGGCCGTCCCCGCAGAGTCCTCTCCGCGAAATGGCCGCGTACCAGCCCGCCCACAATTTCCCGTCGGAAGATTCGCTGAGGTTGCGCGCATTTGGAAGGACGCTACGGATGGTGAAGGTGCCGCCGCCGCCATCGTCGTCATCTCCTCGAACGAGGAGGAGTGATGTTCTATATAGTATTAGTATAGCTAGTAGTTTCTGTGTATATGTATAGCTAGTTGTTTCTATGTATATGTACTCCAAGTCTTATTTTAGTATGTAGGACCAGAATCTTTTGTAATGCGCTATATATTAGACAATACCCAAATATTATGGACTGTTCTTGGAATTGCACAATGTGACAGCAAATAATTTTAATATACTCACATAGCATTCTAAACAAATAGAAACGATTGTGTCACAAAAGACCATCCGCGATGATTCTTTCACACACAATTTTATACGGTGTGAGTGTGTGCATCAGGACCTATCACACACGATGTTTGGTGAATAAATCATGTGCTCCTACAACAATAGCATACGACTATACATAAAAGCGTATGCAAAGAACTCACCGTCGCTTTATAACGCAAACAGGTTGTTCAGTGGAAATTGTTTGTATAGGGAACCTTCACACACGGACCACCGATAAAGGATCGTGTGAGAAATAAGGCCCATAAGGGCCCAGCTAGCCAATCCGTTCATACCCTACCTTTATAAAAAAGGGACCGACACCCCACCACCGTCGTCCTCACTTTTGTGCTTAGCTGCTTCCAAAAAGATCGGACCTGCTCGGAGTAACGATTGCGAGGATTGATCTCCGTTCGCAACCACCACTAGGAGGCAATTGCATCTTGGTCATTGATGCGGCACGGTGTTGATGGTTTTTCACCATCCAGTTGGGAACCCCAAGAGGAAGGTATGATGAGCACATCAGCAAACTTTTCCCTCAGTAAGAAACCAAGGTTTATCAGTCCAGAAAAAAGCCAAACGTCTGAAGGTGATGCCTGCTAGCTTCGCGACAGCTCTGGACAATTTATAAGGTGCCTCGTCAGGCTTTGCTTTGCGAACGAAAACGTGGAACCTGCACACAACACAACCAAATAATTGCTCCCAACTTACGATGAGGTTATTAATCTCACCGGTTTGCTGTAAACAAAGGAATGAGCGTATCGAGTGGAAAGCAATAGTAGTATGCAAGAAAGTAAACAGTGCGAGTAAAGTAAACAGGTGATTGATACGTCCATTTTGCATCACTATTTTGTATCATAATTTGCTGCTATTCATTGATATATTTCACATTTAGAGATGATACTTATATTATTTCCTCTGTTTTTACATGTTTAATGATCATTGGAGGAATTACTGCCGGAGTCAGGATTCTGCTGGAAAAAGGACCGTCAAGGCACCATATTTCAAAGATCAGGAAAATTCCAGAAAAATACCAGAAAATTATATTTTATCAGAAGACTGAAGAAGCCAGAAGGAGAAGGCGAGAGGGGCCACAGAGCAGCCTCACCACCAGGGGGCGCGGCCCAGCCCCTGGCCGCGCCCACCTGTGGTGAGAGCCCCCTGGCCCACTTCTGCCATCGCCCCTTCGCGTATTTCATCGTCCCTGAAAACCTAAGTCAAGGGGGGGCTCAGAGATAGACACCACCGCCTCTGCGGGGCAGAAAACACCAGAGAGAGAAAAGCTCTCCGGCAGGTAGAAATCTGTCGGGGAAATTCCTTCCCGGGGAGGGGAGATCATCGCTATCATCATCGTCATCGCACCGGACTTCATCGGGATCATCATCATCATCTCCATCACCAGCACCTTCATCTCCACCATCACCTCGCCATCCCGCTGTAACATCTTGAGTTAAATCTTGTTAAATTCTTAGGGGAAACTTTCTCGGTGTTGATTACTCTTGTGGTTGATGCTATTGAGTGGAACCGTTGAATTAAGGTTTATGTTCAGATTGTTATTTACCATTATTTCACCTCTGATCATGATCCATATGATGTCTTGTGAGTAGTTCAATTAGTTCTTGAGGATATGGGAGAAGTCAAGTCGTTAGTAGTGGAATTATGTTGAGTAATATTTAATGGTTTGATATTTATTTGTTGTGGTGCTATTTCACTAGTGGTGTCATGTGAATGTCGACTACATGATACTTCACCATTTATGGGCCTAGTGAGACGCATTGTGTATTTGGCTACCAATTGTGGGGTTGCTGGAGTGACAGAAACCTAAACCTCCATTGGGAAACCATTGCACCAGAGAGCGTAGGATCTTAGAGTTTAAGGCTATGATTAGATTTATCTTAATTACTTTCTTATATTTACGGATGCTTGCAAGGGGTATAATGACAAGTGTGTATTTATCCTAGTAAGGGTAGTGCGCTAGCACAGGTTCACCCCCATAACACTTATCAAACCAGTAAAGATTATTTAGCGGTATGAAGTGAAAGCACTTGACAGAAACTCTCGTGTGTTCTCGAGAACGTTTTGTCATCATAAGTTACACAACGGGCTTGTCCTTTGCTCTAGAAAGGATTGGGCCACTTGCAGCAATTATTATTATTGTCTTTTATTTACTCGTACTTTATTTACTTGCATTACCAAATACCCCTGAAAACTCGTTTGCTAGTATTTACAGTGAATCCTTGATCAAAACTACTTGTCAACACCTTCTGCTCCTCGTTGGGTTCGACACTCTTATTTATCGAAAGTACTACGATACACCCGCTATACTTGTGGGTCATCAAGACTATTTTCTGGCGCCGTTGCCGGGGAGTGAAGCGCTATTGAAGAGTGGATTTGGTAAAGGTAACCGTCGTTGTGAGTGTTGTTTTTATTTTTGTCTTTTACTTGTATTTTATTTTGCTATGGAGAATTCTCCATTTGGTTTCCTATTTGGGAACACTACTACCACTGCTGCACATGTGGATGAATCACCACCACTACCACCTGCTCAATTAGATCCTTTTAAAATACCTATGAAAATTATTGAGCGTGTTATGGATAACTGCTATTCAGGAGATGGAACTGTCCATCCGGGTGATCACTTACTTTTTATACATAAATTATGCGAGTTGTTCAAGTGTACAGGTATTTCACCAAGCCAGGTCAAGAGGAATCTATTCTCTTTATCATTGAAAGGCAGAGCTGAGGAGTGGTATCAGCTGCTTAAAGATGGTCCATCTATTGCTTGGGGGGAAATTGTGCCTCTCTTTTATTCCAAGTTTTATCCTCCAAGTGAAATTCATAAAGATCGTAATCAGATATATAACTTTTGGCCTCATGATGGAGAGAGTATTGCCCAAGCGTGGGGGAGATTGAAGTTACTAATGCTCAAATGTCCCATTCATGAGCTCCCCAATAATATTGTTATTGATAATTTTTATGCGCGGCTTGCTCTTCCTGATAAGGATTATTTGGATGCCTCCTATTTTGGATCATTTACTCATATGAAGGAAGATGCTAACTGGAATCTCCTTGACCGTATCCAAGAGAATGCTGAAGGATGGGAAAATGACAAAGGTAGGAAGTTAGGTATAAATTATGATTATGAATGCATTAAAACTTTTATGGGAACCGATGACTTTCATAGTGTTAGCATTGCTTATGGTCTTGATTCTCAAATACTTGCTAATTGTCTTATGCCTCTTATCTTGATGTTCCAAAGAAAGATTGGAACAAATATCATGCGCCTTATAAAGATTCTATTAGCCATATTCTTGCTGCAGCTACTGAAGTTTGTACTGTTGATAGCATTGTACCTGAACCTTATTTTGAGAAGACACCTTTCCCTGCTAAGGTAAAAGAGTATTCTACTTTGGTAAGTGTGTCTAATAAAAGTACTAAGAAAGCTATAGAGCCTGATGAGCAAATTACTATTAAGTCTCCTGTAGCTATATTGTAACAACCCCAATATTTGTAATCCAGTTCCTATGAATTAAAGTACCAAATTTTGGACCAACAAAAACTTTTTCATTCATATTGCATGTATGCATATATTTTCTAGTATATGTCTTTTATGATTTCATGTGTGTTATTATTTGTTGTGCAATAGTTAGTTAGTTCTAACTTAACCAACAGAAGCATTAGAGAAGAATTATAAGAGCCAAAGAAACCAGAAACAAAAGAAAGAAAGAAAAAGAGAAGAAAAAGTTGATCTAGAAATTATTATTGACTACCCTACTTTGGACACTTATATTAAGAAATCTGTAACTCAAGCAAAGGTGTGGTCAGTTAGTTGAGCTTGACCAGATCACATACTAACTCAACCAAGAGGTTTCCAACAAAAACTCTAACAAGAAACCCACTCAAACATCAGCCAAAGTTAGAATCTGAATCAGTGACCAAACTTCAAACCTGAAATAACAAATCTGCAAAACCTCATCTTTCTTTGTAACAAAAATAGTTCTGGAACCCTTGTCCAATATCTTGACGAACCACAGTGGCCGTTTTCAAAAATTTGAAATTCAAATTCTTGCGGGCATTTGATCGAACACGTGGTGGGCAAAAATCCAGAAAACCGACTTCACTGTGAGCCTCACTGTTCCCGTTCGTCTTGATCCTGTAGCCATGCTCGAGGAGTCCTCCGCGGTCGAGCCCAGCCCCCTCTGCCCCGACCCAAGCCGTGGGACATGGAAGGAGAAGGAAGAACCCACCCGGACCCCCCTTCTCTGTCCCTCTTCTCTCTGCAAGCCGCCGACCGTCGTGGCCTCGCCAACGCCGACCCACAGAGCCCCGCCGCCAAGACAGAACCCCGCCAGCACGCGAGCAAGGCCGCCGCGCCTGGTGTTGCTCGTCGTACGTCGCCAGGGCCCCCGCACCGGCCACCTTCTGGCCACCCTCGCCCTCGACTGCCTGGCCTATAAAAAGCCCCTCCGATCACGCAGTTGAACGCACACCACTCCCAGCGAGGTCCCAGACACCCTCTCTTCTCCCTGCTCGCTCTCGTTCGACGTCGCCAGCTCCGCCGGCGAGCTACTGGACGCAGGCAGCGCCGCCGCGTTGGGCCGCCGCTGGACGAACGGACGCCGGGAACTGGAGGAGGAGTGCCGCCGGAGTCTTTTCCGCCCCTCGCCGTCAAGCCCTGCTTCCTCTACGCGCCTCGCCGTCACCGTCGTCTTCCTCGCCGTGTGCAGGTGAGCTCCCGCCCTCGCCGTGAACACGACGCAGAAGCGCCATTGGATTAGAATCCAACGACAGCATACCGATTCGGCGCGTTAAGTGAGCTGACGAGTAGGCCCCACCTGTCAGTTTCGTTTTTAACGTTTCACGCCCGGGCGAAGCGTTATCTGGGCCGGCCCGTTCGGGTTTTTGCTGGATTCGGCCCAGCTCCGTTAGAATCGGTCCGATTCGTTTTTATTTATTTTCCCGCCTATTCTGAATTGTTTCAAATATGTTTCAGATATGATTTTCAAACTTAAATTCCAAGAGATTTAGAAATCCATTTGTAGCAAATAAATATGCGTTGGAAAGCTTAGGAAATGATCTAGCCTCTGAAACTAGTTAGAATCCAATTTGAGTTAGTAATTTAAATCAATAAGAATACTTTGACCATAGCTTTATTAATCTTAGGAAAATTCTAGAAAATTGTTTAAGCCTCCTAAAATTATGAAACTTGGTTTATGAACTCACCAATTAACTCCCCTACTGTTTAGTTCAACATTGATCAATTAAAACCTTGTTAGTGGTATCAATTAGACCCTAATCCAATCCTAGCTTGTAGCATAAAATAATAGATCTCTAATATACACTTAGGTTAGTTTTTCCCTCAATACCAATTTACTTAATTAGTCAATCTCCACTTGAACTAGCCCTAATACCCTAGTTTCATACCCATACTTAAAAAGGTAAACAACACATGGCACATGGTAGAAAATCTAACTTCCACACTTGATGAAAACTTGGAAGAAAAACTTGCAACCCAATTCAAATAAAATCCAACAGGAACTCTATTGTGTGAAAACAAGTATGTGTGCTTGGAATGTGGTTAGCATTGTGTAGTGATTGTGTGCCTTGTGTTTATTCGTTATTAGACGCTAGTGTTGCTGAGGAGGATATTGAAGGGGAATTTTATCAAGAAGAAGAAGACTACCCCGGACACTTTGCCAACCAAGGCAAGCCATCTTTTGAATCATACTCCAAATGCCTAGCTTTACTATTGCATTCCACTTGTTTTAAGTAAATTGCATGATTGAATTGCTAGATTAGAATGATAGTTGTGAAGTGATATCTTGCTTAACAAGAGCATCAAGCTGAGTTTATCCAAGATTTCCCTTAGTTTTAAACATCACTCAATGTAGTTGCTTAGTCGCTAATAAAATTGAGGCCATTTATAAGGGGAACCCTATTTGAAGTTGGTGACATGAACTTGAAAACTTGAATTGAAGATTTCTCCCACATGATGGTTTTATGAAGGAAAATAATCTTGACTAAGGACTATGGAATGTATTTGCTAAATGATAATAAGTGATGTACCATGTGAGCCAACCATTACCGTACGACCACATTACCCCTAAATGGGAAGGGGCTTAGTCCGTAGTTTGTTTATTCTAGTATGGGAGGCCTTGTATCATCCTTTATAGAAGTGCACCGTGCGCGGGTACTTCTGAACCGGGTGGAAATTTCCATTCATACAGCATCCTGTAGCGGGCAAAACTATGAGTGCCAAAATGGACTCTTAGGGAAGGATCCTATACTAGAATAGACAAGTGAAAGAGTTTGTTTGATTATCTGAACCTCGCATACTTTGTGTATGACGATCCGTGGATTTCTCTCGGCAGATGTATCGAATCCTGTGGGTAAAGTGTACCCCTCTGCAGAGGTTTCAAAACTATTCGAATAGCCACGTCCGCGGTCATGGACAGTTGGCAAGCTGTACTTGACTTTTGTCAAGAATGTAAACAACTTATGATGAACTTGGTGAATGACTTAACTTGACATTGATGTTGACACCCTTGAAGTTCCTCCTTAGATTTACTTAGAGAATTAAATCCTCTTCTCTAAATAATGAACCTTCTTGGGAAATAAAACTAGCTTTTGCAAATGAACTTAGTGCTTAGTCCACCATATCAACCTTGCATATCTACTTCATCATTTCATTTCTAAGATGGTTTGCGAGTGCATCCAATGTACTCATGGCTGTGTCCCTGGCTATCAACTTGGCCAGACTATGGGGAAGAGTATCCAGAGGAAGGTTATGAAGAAGAGTATCAGAACTAAGATCGTCTCCTGAGTCGCCATTGCCTGTAGGGTGAAGGCATGGACCCGAAGACGTTATTTCCGCTGCTATATTGTGTTGTAATATGAACTTGGTCACTATGACCATTGTATTTGAACCATCGTATTGTAATGTCTATGGAACTGGTTACCAACTACGTTATGTGTATCACAACAATGATTCTGGGATTGTGGTGGAATGCATAACGGGCACTTCGAATTTGTGATAAATACGCGGGTGCTACATATATTGAAGGACCTTGTTACTAAAGATGTAGGGGATGAATATATTCTCTTTTGTGAAGACGCTTCTAACATTATCTCACATCCTAATAGGCATAGGAAAACAAGTGTTCCTGTTATTTCTGTCAGGATTGGCGATCATTGCTATTATGGTTTATATGACATTGGTGCTAGTGCAAGTGCCATTCCTTTAGAGCTTTACAAAGAGATTATGCATGAGATTGGCGCTTGTGAACTTGAAGATATTGATGTTGTTGTTCATCTTGCTAACAGAGAGACTGTTTGACCTCTGGGTATTGTTCGAGATGTGGAAGTTCTTTGCGGTAAGACCAAATATCCCACTGATTTCCTAGTACTTGGTAAGGAGGCTAGTAAAACTTGTCCTATTATTTTTGGTAGACCCTTTTTGAATACTTGTGGTGCTGTGATAGACTGTAAGAAGGATAAAATTTTCACTAAGTTTAATGGAGAGTCTTATGAGTTTAATTTTTCTAAGTTTACTAAGACTTCTTATGAAAATGACATGCCTGATGAAAATTTTCGAGTTGAACAGCTTGCTTCTATTGCTCTTGCTCCTAATAATGCTTTGCAGCAATTCATGGAGGACCATGAAAGTTATGTTTACAGGAAGGAAAGAGAAGAGATTGACGATATTTTCCTTCGTCAACAACCATTGATCAAGCACAATTTACCTGTGGAGGATCTTGGTACCACTTTGCCACCTAAGGAAGATCCTGTTTTTGAATTAAAACCTTTACCTGCTGATCTTAAATATGCTTATATAGATGATAAGAAAATATATCCTGTTATTATCAGTTCTAAGCTTTCAGGAAAGGAAGAAGAAAGGTTATTAGAGATATTAAGGAAACATCGAGGAGCTATGGGATATACTCTTGATGATTTAAAATGGATTTGCCCCACTTTATGTAAGCATGCTATTAATATGGAGGACGATGCAAAGCTAGTTGTCGAACATCAACGCCGCTTAATTCCCAAGATGAAGGAAGTGGTAAGAAATGAGGTATTGAAGCTCCTTGATGCTGGTATTATTTATCCTATTGCTGATAGTAAATGGGTTAGTCCTGTTTATTGTGTTCTTAAGAAAGGAGGTATGACTGTTGTGCCTAATGAGAATAACGAGCTTATTCCTCAAAGGGTAGTAGTTGGTTATAGGATGTGGATTGACTATAGAAAAGTTAACAAGGTTACTAAGAAAGATCATTATCCTTTACCGTTTATAGATCAAATGTTAGAGAGATTGTCTAAGAAGATCAAGAGAAAACCACTTTTAGTTGTCCTTATGGAACTTATGCTTATAGACGTATGCCTTTTGGTTTATGCAATGCTCCTGCTACTTTTCAAAGATGCATGTCTGCTATTTTTCATGGCTTTTGTGAAGAAATTGTGGAGGTTTTCATGGACGATTTCTCCGTCTATGGAACTTCTTTGGATAATTGCTTGCACAATCTTGATAAAATTTTGCAGAGGTGTGAAGAAACTAATCTTGTTCTTAATTGGGAGAAATGCCACTTTATGGTGAATGAAGGAATTGTCCTTGGACATAAAATTTCTGAAAGAGGTATTGAATTTGACAGAGCAAAAGTTGAGGCAATTGAGAAGATGCCCTGTCCCAGAGATGTTAAAGGTATTTGTAGTATTCTTGGTCATGCTGGTTTCTATAGGAGGTTTATTAAAGATTTCTCTAAGATTTCAAAGCCTCTTACTAATCTTCTTCAAAACTATGTATCATTTGTCTTTGATGATGATTGTAAGGAAGCTTTTGAAACTCTTAAGAAGGCTTTAACTACTGCTCCTATTGTTCAACCACCTGATTGGAATTTACCCTTTGAAATTATGTGTGATGCTAGTGATTTTGCTGTTGGTGCTGTTCTTGGACAGCGCGTAGATAATAAGTTGAATGTTATTCATTATGCTAGTAAGACTCTTGATGCTGCTCAGAAGAATTATGCTACTACTGAGAAAGAGTTTCTTGATGTTGTTTTTGCATGTGATAAGTTTAGACCTTACATTGTTGATTCTAAAGTTACTATTCATATTGATCACGCTGCTATTAGATATCTTATGACTAAGAAGGATGCTAAGCCTAGGCTTATTACATGGGTGTTGCTTTTATAAGAGTTTTATTTGCATATCGTAGATAGGAAAGGTGCTGAAAATCCTGTGGCTGACAACTTATCTAGATTAGAAAACATTTCTTTTGATCCTATTCCTGTTAATGATAGTTTTCCAAATGAACAGTTGGCTTCAATAAATGTAACTTCGCGAGACCTTCCTTGGTATGCTGATTATGCTAACTTTATTGTTTCCAAGTATTTGCCTCCAACCTTTACAGCTCAGCAAAGAAGAAATTTTTTTATGATTTGAGGCATTACTTTTGGGATGACCCACACTTATATAAAGAAGGAGTTGATGGTATTATGCGAAGATACGTACCAGAATATGAGCAACAAGAAATATTGAGGAAATGCCATGGAAGTGCTTATGGAGGACATCATGCTAGAGATAGAACCGCACAAAAGGTTCTACAATCAGGTTTTTATTGGCCAACCCTCTTTAAAGATGCTAGAAAGTATGTTTTATCTTGCGATGAATGTCAAAGAGTTGGTAATATTTCTAGACGCAATGAAATGCCTATGAGTTACACTCTTGTTATTGAACCGTTTGATTGTTGGGGATTTGATTTTATGGGTCCTTTTCCTCCTTCAAAAGGCTATACTCACATACTTGTTGTTGTTGATTATGTTACTAAGTGGGTAGAAGCCATACCTACAAAGAGTGTCGATGGTGAGACTTCGTTAAAAATGCTTAAGGATGTTATTTTTCCTAGGTTTGGTGTGCCTAGATATCTTATGACTGACGGAGGTTCTCATTTTATTCACGGTGGTTTTAGAAAAACTCTTCCTAGATATAATGTTAATCATAGAATTGCTTCTGCTTATCATCCCCAAACTAGTGGGCAGGTAGAGCTTTCAAATAGAGAGATCAAGTCTATCTTGCAGAAGACTGTCAATAGATCTAGGAAAAACTGGGCTAGCAAGTTAAACGATATTTTATGGGCTTATAGAACTGCTTATAAGAACCCCATGGGTAAGTCTCCTTACAAAATGGTTTACGGAAAAGCGTGTCACTTGCCTTTAGAATTAGAACACAAAGCTTTTTGGGCAGTGAGAGAGCTTAACAGAGATTTTAAACTAGCCGGTAAGAAAAGGTTGTTAGATTTGAGTTCTCTAGATGAGTGGAGAAACGAAGCGTATGAGAATGCCAGACTTTTCAAAGAGAAAGTCAAGCAATGGCATGATAAGAGAATTCTTAAAAGAGAGTTTCATGTTGGTGAGAAAGTTCTATTGTATAGGTCTCGTCTCAGATTTTTTGCAGGAAAATTACTCTCTAAATGGGAAGGACCATATGTTATTGTGGAAGTGTACCGCTCAGGTGCGATAAAGATCGCTTCGTTGTAAGATGACACTACACAAGTGGTGAATGGGCAAAGACTCAAACATTATATTGCTGGAGATTCTTATAATGAAGATGTTGATGTAATTAAAATAGTTTCTCTGGAAGAATTCATCCAGGACAATTTGCAGGAACCTGCAGAGTTCGTTTTCGAATAGGTAACAGTTCTAGTCAGAAAAGGTTCGCGAAAAACTTTTCCATTGATATTTTTGATGTTTTTATTAAATATGAAAAATCACGAGATGAAAACGGGCAGGAGACGGAGTCCGGTGGCTCCTCACCACCAGGGGGCGCGGGCCTACCCCAGGCCGTGCCACCCTGTGGTGAGTCCACCCCGGATCTCGTTTCCGTCCCGGTTTCCTCCTGTGATTTCGTCTCGATGTATAATTTTCGCCTATATAACCCCCCGGAGTCCCCGAGGTCTGTATATCGTTTTCTCGTCGTGTTTTGTTTGGAGCTGTTTCTGTCAGGAGTTGATTTTAAGCTTTGAGAGCACCATGGCTTCTTCAAGCGACGACAAGGAGAAGACACCTCCAGAAGATGACCACCAAGACTTTCAGCTGAAGGAAGACGTTGAAGTGAGGCCGAGGAAGAAGAGATGGAAGAGGATCAAAGTTCACGCCCGATCACCATGATCGCAAGCATTGGGATGGTGACAAGTCATGACAAGTTCAAGAAGAGCGCACATATAAGAACTGGAGGGGGTGTGCCGCGCCACATCTTAGCTCCTCGGGCATCTTCGTCAGGCAACAACCCTTTCCATACTCTAATTCATGAACATCAGTTTCAAAATGTGCCTAGATCACGATTGCCCTCTGGTTGGGATATAGATCGTTCTAACAGTGCAGGGAAAGGAAGTTCCAAGAGTGAAGAAGGATGGGGAAATAATTCCAAGAGCTGGGACTCTCTGGCTGACAGGTTCATGAACTGTATTGAGCACAATTCAGAGATGATTCGTAACCTCAGTCACAAGATCGATGATTTAAAAGATTTGATTGAGAAGCTTATTAAAGACTACCCACCACCACCGAAGGAGTAATTCATCATGGTATTGGCATCCCCTTGGCTTGTTCCAAGCTTGGGGGAGTGTCGATGTATCACATCATCACCTTTTACTCATTTACTTTTCAAGTAGAGTCAAATCATAAATAGAGAAGTTATCTTATGGAATAGTTTGCAGTGTGGAAGTATCCTCCTAGGTTGGTTATCTATGTATCCCTTGGTGTGAGTTGCGGTAATGAAATATTAATGAGAAGTTTTATCATTTACTTTCTGCACACTTTATTTTAGTTTGCAATGTTTCTTATATGACTAGTCTTGTTGATTAGTATTGGCATCACTTTGGGAGCATGAGTAAATTTAGTTGGTTTTGGCAAACTTAGCTTGGTCAGTAGCAACATTACCTTGAGGTTTGAGTAGAAAAGAAGAAAGAAGTGTTTGTAGTGACATCACTTCAGTTTTCCTTCATGTTTGGCTTATAAGCACTATTATTCTCAAAGTTAAAATCGTTGTACCTTCAAGGAAGTTTGCATGATTGTTCTTATTATATGTATGTTTGTTTGTTTCATGCAACTCTTATGCTTGCTACCCAGCCTTGCTAGCCAAAAACCTGCACTGAGAGGAAATACTTCTCATGCATCCAACTCCCAAAAACCAAGTTACTTCCAAAGAGTCCACTATAAATTCCTATGCATGGTATTTCAAGCCATTCCAAGTAAATTTTCATGTGCTACCATTCAAAAACCTTCAAACACTTCTCATTTTGTGCCAATGTTTTTAGCTCATGAGGACGTAATGGATGGGTGCTACTCCAAATTGATGTGGGAGCAAACTGTCCTTGTGCGTGGTGATGACCAGCCCGTTGGGAACCCCAAGAGGAAGGTATGATGAGTGTAGCGGCAAATTTTCCCTCAGTTAAGAAACCAAAGTTTAATATCGATCAGGAGAAGGGAGACGGTGACGACTGAAGGTGATGCGGACTGGCTTAGTAGCTTCAACAAGGGCGCCGTTAACGATACTTGTTGACTCGTCTTCGGCCAGCAGCAACGCGGAACCTGCACACACACAAACAAGTACTTTGTTCCCAACTTGCGATGAGGTTGTCAATCTCACCGGTTTGCTTGAAACAAAGGTTATGAGTGTATCGAGTGGAAAATAGTAGTAAAATGCTAGTAAAGTAAACAGTGCAGGAAAGTAAACAGGTGATTTCAGTATGATTAAAATAGGACTGGGGTCCACAGTTCACTAGTGGTGTCTCTCCATAGATAAAATAACATGTTGGGTAAACGAATTACAGTTGGGCAATTGATAGAATAAAGATAACGTGATATGTCAAGAAGATCACTATGAGATTCACTCTGGGCATTACAACAAAATACATAGACCGCCATCCAACTGCATCTATGACTAATAATCCACCCCCAGGGATATCATCCGAACACCCCGAAAGTATTAAGTTGCGAACAACAGATAATTGCATTAAGCAAAGTGTGTAATGTAAACAAAGCATATGCCCTTGAGCATATGAATGTTGTTTTTTCCCTAGTAGCAACAGCACATCTACCACCTTAGAGGTTTCTGTCACTCCCCCAGGTGAAATAGAGGCATGAACCCACTATCGAGCATAAATACCCCCTCTTGGAGTCACTAGCAACTACTCGGCCAAGATAGCTACTAACAACGGAGAGCATGCAAGATCATAAATAACATAGAGATAACAAAAGATATAATTCAGTACAGCAACTTAATCATAAACACCAATATTCATCGGATCCCAACAAACCAACATCATAGAATTACATAACGGTGATCTCAATCATGTAGGGCAGCTCATGAGATCTAAACATGAAGCACATGGTGGAGAAGACAACCATCTAGCTACTGCTATGGACCCATAGTCCAAGGTAGACTACTCACTCATCGCTCCGGAGGCAAGCATGGCGATGAAGAAGACCTCCGGTGGCGATTCCCCTCTCCGGCAGGGTGCCGGGAAGAGCTTCTGGACCCTCCCGATCTTCGGGTCGACAGCGGCGGCGGATCGCGATGTATTCTGGAAAACTGATCGGGCCTTAGGTTTTTTCTCGTCAGGGGGTACTTATAGGCGAAAGGGGACTGTCAGAGGGGGTCCCACGCCCCCTCACACGGGGCCGGCGCGGCCAGGGGCCTGGCCGCGCCACCCCTATGTGTGGGGCCCACGTGGCCCTGATGACCCACAAGTATAGGGGATCGCAACAGTCTTCGAGGGAAGTATTACCCAAATTTATTGATTCGACACAAGGGGAGCCAAAGAATATATGTAAGCCTTAACAGATGAGTTGTCAATTCACCTGCACCTGGAAACAGTCTCACTCGCAGCGGTTTATCAGTAGCAACAGTTTTATAGCAGTGACAGTAGGAAAACAGTAACAGCAGTAGTAAAATAGCAGCAGTAGAAGTAACGGTTGTAAACAGTAGGAACAAATACTGTAGGCATAGGGATGGATAACGGGCGTTGCATGGATAAGATAATTCATGAAATCAATGAGATACGGGCATTGCAGATAAATAATGGTAAAGCATCCTAGTACAAACAATCATAGGCATGTGTTCTGTATATAGTCGTGCGTGCTCACAAGGAGAAACTTGCACGACATCTTTTGTCCTACCAGCCTGTTGCAGCAGGGCCTCAAGGGAAACTACTGGTAATTAAGGTACTCCTTTTAATAAAGTACCGGAGCAAAGCATTAGCACTCGGTGAACACATGTGATCCTCACATCATAGCCATCCCCTCCGGTTATCCCAATTTCTGTCACTTTGGGGCCTCGGGTTCCGGACAACAATATGTGTATACAACTTGTAGGTAAGACCATAAACAACAAGTATCATCATAGAAATAATAACATGTTCAGATCTGAAATCATGGCACTCGGGCCCAAAGTGACAAGCATTAAGCACAACAAGTTGCAACAATGTCGTAGGCACTAAATAAAGATACTAGGCACTATGCCCTATCAATCTCATATCAAATTACATGAATAATCTCATCCAATCCCTACCATCCCCTCACCTACAGCGGGGGAATTACTCACACATGGATGGGGGAATCATGGATGGTCGATGGAGGAGCGTCGGTGGTGATGGTGATGAAGATCTCCTCCGAATCCCCATCCCGGCAGGGTGCCAGAACGGAGTTTCTGGTTCCGAATCGCGGTTTCTGATGGCGGCGGCGCAGCGGAAGTCTATCTGGAAAAAACGCCGTCCCCTCGATCTTAAGTCGTCAGGGGGTATATGTAGGCGAGAGAGGGAGTCGAGAGGTGGCCTGGAGCCACCTCACACAGGGGTGGCGCGGCCAGGGCTGGGCCGCGCCGCCCACGTGTGACGGCTCCTCGAGCCACTTCTCCCTCCGGTCTTCTGGCTCCATGGGTCTTCTGGTGAAATATGATTTTTGGTGATTTTTCCCGAATTTTTACTGGAAGTTGAATTTCTGCACAAAAACGAGACACCAGAGCAATTCTGCTGAAAACAGCGTCAGTCCGTGTTAGTTGTATTCAAAACACTTAAGTTAGAGGAGAAACAATAGCAAAAGTGTTCGGGAAAGTAGATATGTTTTGGACGTATCAACTCCCCCCAAGCTTAGCTATTTGCTTGTCCTCAAGCAATTCAGTTAACAACTGAGAGCGATAAAAGAAACTTTCACGAACACATTTGCTCATATGATGTATATATACTAACTATGTGATCAAGTACTCGGGCAATTCATAATAAGAAATATGCAACTAATGTCACCTTATAATCAAGCAAGCTATGAAAGAATGCCAATACACTAATAACAAGTAACAAGTGCATGAGGAGCTACAAGATTGTAATATGCATAAATGATATGAGAAAATGGTATCCCACTTGCCTTTATTTGTAGAGCAAAACATAAATGCTGAGGCACCTCTGAAATCCAAGGGAAGACTAGAAGTAGAAATATCAAAGATACAAGCATCATAGTTATACCACAATTAACCGTGTTCTGGGACAAGCACATTACACTAAGAATAACAGCTATGCTCTCAAGAAGTGCTTAAAAGTTAGAAGATGGTGACACAACATAAAAGTAAACGAATAGCCCTTCGCAGAGGGAAGCAGTGATTTAACATGTGCTAGAGCTTTTCATTTGTAAAACAGAGATAAAAGTTTCTTTTGAGAGGTGGTTGTTCTATGTCAACGACTAGAAATGGGGACTTACTATCTTCCATAATAAACAAGTGAGAGCGGTTCCGAGTTCTTTGAAAATCAGCACATTGGTGCTCTTTTATAAAGCTTTGGCACTCCTCCCCACCTTTTTCCTTTCTCAAACCATGGCTAACCGATTCCATCGGGTGCCCACCAACTTTCACATTTCATTGGAGGAGTGCCTTTTTTTTCTTTCTTTTAGAATTAAGATTATAATGGTCTGACCAGCTCCCTTGCAAAATTAATGACGAGCAGATGAAGCTGCCTAGTCGAGGGGTACTCAATTTAATATGGAAGATAGCAATTCCGACCACTACGTCCCCATGAGCTAAAAACAGTGGCACAAAATAAGAAGTAGTTGAAAGTTTTGAAAGGTAGCACATGAAAATTTACTTGGAATGGCTTACAAATACCATGCATAGGAATTTATAGTGGACTCTTTGGAAGACTTGGTTTTTGGTAATTGGATGCACGAGTAGAGCTCATACTCAGTACAAGTGAAGGCTAGCAAAAGACTGGGAAGCGACAATCGAGAGAGCAATAACTATCATAATCATGCTTGCGACAAAACAAAATTAATATAGGCATAAAAATGATACAAGAACTCTGAGGCAAATTAGATCATCGAGGCTTAATTGACTTTTGTTCAGTCATATGCATGCATGAGCATGTGCCAAGTCGATTCAAATGGAGCTTTCAGAGGTGGATACCACAATATCATACCATACTATGAATAAAACAATGCATGCAAGCGTCTACATGACATGCTACAGGCTAATAGTAGATTGAAACTAATCATATGAAAGCAAGAACTACAAAGCATCCATTAGATGACATATACCTTACATGAACTGACTAAGCATGTCCACATAAATGAGTATATGTACAAAAATGAAAACAAATAGAGTTCATACCAGCCTCTTACCACATCTCGGATTGTCATATGTCTTCATTATTGCTCTTCACTTGTGTGGCTTGAATAATATAAAGTGAATACCAAGCTCCAATGGAGTAACGGGAGACTGAACTCTGCAGCAAACTTTACAAAACCAAAGAAGAACAACAAATATTTTTGGAGTTTTCGATTTTTGAAAGTAAAGGTGGAAGGAAATAGCAAACAAAGCAAAATATTTTTGGATTTTTCAAGTAGCAAACTGAAAATAGCAAGTAAAGCAAACCAAAGGTGGAAAACTAAAGAACCAAATAGAGAGAAACAACGGAAATATTTTTGGTCTTTTTGTGTTTTGGAAGCAATGAAAACAAGAACAAGAATAGTAAAGAAAGCGAAACATGAATATACAAAGGTCCGACAGAATATGATATGTAGGTGAGTGAATCGTTGGCGTACCTCCCCCCAAGCTTAGGCTTTTGGCCTAAGTGGAGATCAATCCCAACTCGGCCAACCCTGCCATGAAGTGGCGCCCTCGTGGTGTGACGAAGAAGCACCATCATCCTGATAAGAGTTTGAGGATGCCCCAGAGTGGTATGTGGTGAAGTGATAGGGCGGCTCCTCTTCTTCCTCCTGGACAACCACGCCGTGTTGGATATTGAAACCAAGCAGCCTAAGCTGATCGTCCAACTCCACCTTTGTGCGCGACCATGGCCTCATACGAATGCTGAACAAGTTAGGCTGAGGAAAGGGAATTTCCCTTTCCTCTCCATCAATGAATAACATCCTATAAACTAATTTCCCTGCACGAGAGTTAGCAGTAACAAAGTGATGGAGTTTCATAGCAGCGAGATCAAGCCTCTGTGGAGCCAACAATACATCATTAGGAGCAATAGAAAGTTCTAGCTCAGCAACAATGCGTGCAGCAATAATACCTCCATAAATAGGTCCCCTAGCAGCTAGGCGACGAGCAATAACAGCACCAAGGTTATACTCCCTACCAACATCAAGAGCAGTGGCTAGAAAAGCTAAATGATAGTTGGAGATATTGCTAGTGTTTTCTCTACCAAGTACACTAGTTGCAAGATAGTAAGTAAAATATCTAATAGCTGGGAGTTGAATATTTCTTATCTTCCCACGCTGTGCGTTGCGGTCATCGTCATTGGTCACCCCTCGGTAAAGCTCCAACAAATCGGCGGGGTGATTTTGTATCTTCCTAGACGTTCCAAACATGGGAATACCTAAAACAAAACAAAACCTCTCCAAAGACATGGTGATGGGCTGATCATAAATCTTAAATGCAACAGACGGATTGTAATGAGAGTTAATAAATTTAAAACTTTCAACGAAAGTCTTTGTAAGCAAAGCATATTGGTTCCTTTCATCTGCCACATAATCTGTCAACCCAACCCTGTTAATAAGAAGCAAGAAATCATCAAGAATCCCTGCATCACTCAAGAAGTTAAAACAAGGGAAGGCGGATGGATGTGCATCTCCATCATCCCCTTCTGGGTTCGGTGACATGAGATCCTCATTATAGGATACCCTATATCGGGCAGCGGATCTTGAAGGCCTTGATGCCCTTGGTGCATCACTTTCAAACACTTCTCCATATGTGAAGTTGGCCATCTTCTTCTCTGAAATTTTTCAACAAACTCATAAAAAGTGATTTAAAGACAAGCAAATGTAGGAAACTACTATAGTGAGTCACTAGAGAGTTATCATGCATCAAAATAATCTTTCTAAACAATAGAACAAACATGCATACTCATTTATACTGTCACCTACAATGATAAAATACTCAATAAATACTTTACCAAAAGAAAATCTACTTGGACAAGTGGAGGAGTCACATACCGGAGAGCAAATGATCCAAGTTTCAGCAAAAATGCTGGGCTGAACAAGGAGATCGAAAATCTGGGCGAAGAACAGCAAGAACTCGAGCTTGAGCAAATGGGGCGGTGTTTTTCGGGAGAGAGAAAGAGCAGGGGAAGAAGAGATGAGTGAGGGGCCAGGTGGGGCCCCCTCACACATGGGTGGCGCGGCCAGGGCTGGGCCGCGCCACCTGTGTGTGAGGTGGCGTGGCTGCCCCACCTGGTGCCACCCAGGTGTCTCTCTACCCCATTTTTGACATAAAAATTTATAAAGAATTTTCTGGAATTTTTCGAGAAACTTTATTTTCGAGGATTTTTCAGAAATTGGCATATCGCTAAAACTCAGGAAAACAAGGATGAAAAGATTTCAAGCAAATCAAAACTAAGCATGCAGCAGCTCTGAGATACTCTTAATCATACAACTAAACTGAAAGAATAAAATTTGATGAAAGTAAATACAAGTGAGGTGGAGTGGATGCGGTGAAAATGAAGTTTCTTTCATATAAAATCACTTTGTTAACAAGGTTGATCAAGTCTTGTTACCAAACTAACTTTATATGAGGCAAAACTTTGCATATCACTTAATGCTTATGTTACCTCAACTTTGATAGGTATAGTCCCAACCATAACAATTTGACATTCTTCCTTGGGCTTTCGCTCTGAACAAATAATTTGACCAACTTTGATGGTCTCAACATGCTTGATTGAATTTAGAGCATTCCTCCTATCAATCTTCTTGGGAAAATAAACAGTGTATTCTTTGTCATTAACATTAAAAGTGACTTTTCCTTGATTGCAATTGATAACAGCACCTGCAGTGTTTAGAAAAGGTCTCCCAAGAATAATAGACATGTTATCATCTTCAGGCATTTCTAACACAACAAAATCAGTTAATATTAAACAACTGTTAGCAACTTGAACAGGAACATTCTCACATATACCAATAGGAATAGTAGTAGACTTATCAGCCATCTGCAAAGATATATCAGTTGATACCAATTTTTCTAGATCAAGTCTCTTATAGAGAGAAAAAGGCATGACACTAACTCCAGCTCCTAAATCACATAAAGCAGTTCTAACATAGTTATTTTTAATGGAGCACGGAATAGTTGGTATACCTGGATCTCCAAGCTTCTCTGGAACTTTACCATCAAAAGAATAATTAGCAAGTAAAGTAGAAATTTCCTCACTAGGAATTTTCCTTTTGTTAGTGACAATATCTTTCATATACTTTGCATAAGGAGGCATTCTAATAGCATCAGTCAAAGGAATTTGCAAAAATAAAGGTCTCATCCATTCACAAAACCTGTTGTAGTGTTCTTCTTCCTTGGACTTGTGTTTCCTACTAGGAAAAGGCATTGGCTTCTGTACCCAAGGTTCCCTCTCCTTACCATGTTTGTTGGCAATGAAGTCTTCTTTGGTGTACTTTGTCTTTTTATTACTCTTTTCCGGTTCTTCCTCAGCTTCTCCTTTATCTTCTTCTTTATCTTCTTCTTTATCTGGAGCATCTCCTGGTTCTGTTTCAGCATCAGAAATAGAAACACTGTTAGGATCTCTACCTGCATCAGAAGATTCTGTAGTAGTTTTATGCTTCTTCTTCTTCTTGGGAGGAATATCATCACTTGAAGTGCGTTGAGAATCTTGCTCAACCCTCTTAGGATGTCCTTCAGGATATAATGGGTCTTGAGTAGCAGCACCACTTCTTGTGCGTATTTCACATGCTTGCTTCTCTCTTGCAGCATTAACTAGCAGATCTTGCTGCACTTTAGTAAGCTGATCAATTTGTGTTTGAATCATTTGAAAATGTTTAGCAAGTATCTTCACATCATTGGCGGTTCTCTCCACAATATCCTGCATCTTGTTAATAACTCTAGAATTCTCCAACAGATGATTATGCACCATTCTATTAAAATTTTCTTGCTTAACAATAAAATTATCAAACTCATCTAAGCATTGATCAGGAGGTTTAGTGTAAGGAATATCTCTTTCATCAAAGCGTTGGAGAGAGTGTACCTCAATAGTAGATGAGCGAGGGATTGGCTTACATAATTCTTCAATAGGAGGTAGATTCTTCACATCTTCGGCCTTAATACCTTTCTCCTTAAGAACTTTCTTAGCCTCCTTCATAACTTCATCATTTAATTCAATCATCCCTCTCTTCTTCGGTGTAGGCTCTGTAGATGGTGCAGGAGTTGATGCTGGTGTCGGCTCAACTAAAGTCCAATCATCATGATTCCGGCTTATTTTAGCCATTAACTCCTCTGCTTCGGCCGGAGTTCTTTTCCTGAAAACACAACCAGCACAACTATCCAAATATGACTTAGATTCATCCGTTAGTCCATTATAAAATATATCAAGGAGTTCATTCTTAGGCAATGGTTCTTTAGGTAAAGCTCTAATTAAAGAACAAAACCTTGTCCAAGATTCAGGCAATTTCTCTCCTTTTCCCTGTTCAAAATCAAAGATTTTCTGCACAGCAGCATGTTGAGCACTGGCGGGAAAATATTTCTGAAAGAAAGCATTAGCCAAAGCAATAGGACTAGTAAGGGATCCAGGAGACAAGCTATTAAACCAAATTTTAGCAGCATCTTTCAATGAAAAAGGAAAAATCTTAGCAACAAAGTAAGTGCGGAGCTTAATATCATCAGAAAACAAATTACTCAAAGTAGAAAGCTCATTCATGTGCTCCATAGCACTCTCATCTTTAGTACCACAAAAGGGAGTTTTCTCAACAATAGATATGTAAGATAAATCCAAAGAGAAATCATAATCCTTGTCTCTAATATTGATAGGAGAAGCAGCAAACTTAGGATCAGGAGACAAATTATATCTAACAGAACGTTTAGCAAGAAGCTCTTTAATATTACCTGCATCACGAGTAGCACGTGCTTCTGCAATAAAATCATCATTAAGCTCAATATAAGCATCATCATCATAATCCTCACTAGGACATTCCCTAGACTCAGGTGAACTAACAGGTGTAACAGTGGTGTTTCCCAACTTAGCTCTAGCAATAGTAGCTTCTAAAAAGGAACCTAGTGAACCTCTCTCATCAAGCACAGTAGAAGCATCATCTAAATTATCAGTGGCACTTTCAATCTCAGCAGAAGTAGTAGCAGTAACGTGTGGGTGTGGTGGTGTAAGCAACTTACTCATAACAGAAGGTGAATCAAGAGCAATAGAGGTGTTGAGAGTCGTACCTCTTCTTGTATTGGATGGCAATATAGGAACTTTTCCATCACGAGGTTTACCCATGATGAAAGGATTGCAGCGAACAATATGAATACCAAGTGAACTCACAGATAAAGCTATGCTCCCCGGCAACGGCGCCAGAAAATAGTCTTGATGACCCACAAGTATAGGGGATCGCAACAGTCTTCGAGGGAAGTATTACCCAAATTTATTGATTCGACACAAGGGGAGCCAAAGAATATATGTAAGCCTTAACAGATGAGTTGTCAATTCACCTGCACCTGGAAACAGTCTCACTCGCAGCGGTTTATCAGTAGCAACAGTTTTATAGCAGTGACAGTAGGAAAACAGTAACAGCAGTAGTAAAATAGCAGCAGTAGAAGTAACGGTTGTAAACAGTAGGAACAAATACTGTAGGCATAGGGATGGATAACGGGCGTTGCATGGATAAGATAATTCATGAAATCAATGAGATACGGGCATTGCAGATAAATAATGGTAAAGCATCCTAGTACAAACAATCATAGGCATGTGTTCCGTATATAGTCGTGCGTGCTCACAAGGAGAAACTTGCACGACATCTTTTGTCCTACCAGCCTGTTGCAGCAGGGCCTCAAGGGAAACTACTGGTAATTAAGGTACTCCTTTTAATAAAGTACCGGAGCAAAGCATTAGCACTCGGTGAACACATGTGATCCTCACATCATAGCCATCCCCTCCGGTTATCCCAATTTCTGTCACTTTGGGGCCTCGGGTTCCGGACAACAATATGTGTATACAACTTGTAGGTAAGACCATAAACAACAAGTATCATCATAGAAATAATAACATGTTCAGATCTGAAATCATGGCACTCGGGCCCAAAGTGACAAGCATTAAGCACAACAAGTTGCAACAATGTCGTAGGCACTAAATAAAGATACTAGGCACTATGCCCTATCAATCTCATATCAAATTACATGAATAATCTCATCCAATCCCTACCATCCCCTCACCTACAGCGGGGGAATTACTCACACATGGATGGGGGAATCATGGATGGTCGATGGAGGAGCGTCGGTGGTGATGGTGATGAAGATCTCCTCCGAATCCCCGTCCCGGCAGGGTGCCAGAACGGAGTTTCTGGTTCCGAATCGCGGTTTCTGATGGCGGCGGCGCAGCGGAAGTCTATCTGGAAAAAACGCCGTCCCCTCGATCTTAAGTCGTCAGGGGGTATATGTAGGCGAGAGAGGGGGTCGAGAGGTGACCTGGAGCCACCTCACACAGGGGTGGCGCGGCCAGGGCTGGGCCGCGCCGCCCACGTGTGACGGCTCCTCGAGCCACTTCTCCCTCCGGTCTTCTGGCTCCGTGGGTCTTCTGGTGAAATATGATTTTTGGTGATTTTTCCCGAATTTTTACTGGAAGTTGAATTTCTGCACAAAAACGAGACACCAGAGCAATTCTGCTGAAAACAGCGTCAGTCCGTGTTAGTTGTATTCAAAACACTTAAGTTAGAGGAGAAACAATAGCAAAAGTGTTCGGGAAAGTAGATACGTTTTGGACGTATCAGGCCCCTCTCCGTCAGGTCTTCGGATGTTTGGGAGCTCCCCGGTGAAATATGACTTCAGGAACTTGTTTCGTCCAATTCCGAGAATATTTCCTGTGTATCACTTCTGAAACACAAAAACAGCAGAAAACAGGAAACTGGCACTGTGGCACTTCGTTAATAGGTTAGTTCCGGAAAATGTATAAAAATGCCACTAAGTGTAACGAAACAATAGGCAAATGGTGTAAAACAAAGCATGGAGCATCAAAAATTATAGATACGTTTGAGACGTATCAAGCATCCCCAAGCTTAACTCCTGCTCGTCCTCGAGTACGTAAGTGATAACAAAGAATAATTTTTGAGGTGACATGCACCTACACAATCTTGATCATATATGTAAGCATTGATGAGCTGGGATCAATAGAACTTAAAACATGGGCATGAAGATATAATCATGACAATAAGAAACTTAGCAACCATGTTGTAAACATGCAAATGAACACAAACAAAAGATCATGATAATGAAACAATGAAAGTCAAACGTGTGTTCAAATCATAAGGAAAAACATGAAGATGGTTTTCAGCTTGTCCTTCAAAGAGAGCAAAACATAAATGCATAGGACACCTCAAAGTTTAAGAGGGCGACTAGATACAAATAATTTAAGAACAAGTGAAACCAACAATATGAGTCAATCAATGAACCTTGGGACAATGCATATCACACTAAGAATGACAACTATGCTCTCTTAATGGTGCATAAAGAAAGAAGGTGGTGACTCAACATAAAAGTAAAAGAAAGGCCCTTCGCAGAGGGAAGCAGTGATTTAAACATGTGCTAGAGCTTTTCATTTGTAAAACAGAGATAAAACTTGATTTTGAGAGGTGGTTGTCTTTGTCAACGACTGGCAATGGGGTTCTTACTATCTTCCATACAAAAATAAAGCAAGTTTTTGAGAGAGAGATTGGCACTTCGTGCTCTTTTTATAAAACTTGGCACTCCTCCCCACCTTTTCCTTTCACATACCATGGCTAACCGATTCTATCGGGTGCCCACCAACATTCACATTCAGTGGAGGAGTGCCTTTTTTCTTTTTTTTCTCTTTTTTTTTTCTTTTTGGAATAAACAATATGGAAGATAGCAAATCCGACCACTACGTCCCCATGAGCTGAAAACAGTGTCACAAAACGAGAAGTATTTTGAAGGTTTTTGAAAGGTAGCACACGAAAATTTTACTTTGGAATGGCTTACAAATACCATGCATAGGAATTTATAGTGGACACAATGGAAAACTTTGGCTTTTAGGAGTTGGATGCACGAGTAGAGCTCATACTCAGTACAAGGTGAGGGCTAGCAAAAGACTGGGAGCGACCAACTAAGAGAGCAATAATGGCCATAATCATGCAAAGCGACAAAGCGACATTAAAAGAAGCATACGATGGCATCAAAAGTAAAAAACTAAATGATCATGAAGGCTAATGGCGACTTTGGAAGAGTCTAACATGTGTGAGCATGCGCCAAGTCAACCCAAATAAAGCATCAAGGAGAAAACCAAAATAATGCCTCCATACAATAAAAACAACGCATGATTTTTTCAAAGGCTCATTAAGCAATCTCAGTTATTTGAGACAAGTCATGCTACAGCAAAACCACTAAGCATACTATCAAAAAGACATCAAGCATGACATGAAAAAGCCTAAGCCGCAGTCTACACAAGCTCCTTCTTGTACCACTATTTTGCACAAAGCTTTTTCTCTTTTCCAACACCATTTGAAACTTTTATAACAACCTCTTTTGATGAAAACCAATGAAGTTCAGAGGCAAAAATGCACCTTGATGAAAAGATATGATAGGATCTGAACGCATATCAAGGCGAAAACGAAAACCAAAAGCAGTAGCAGAAAAACTAGAATGCTCGATTTATAAGAGTGAAAACTAGAGCATCCTTTGCAAATGAAAACGAGTACATCTCCTCCAAAGGAAATTTGTTGGGGTCCAACCATTTATTACAGAAAACAAACAAACTAAACAAACTAAGAAAACTAAAACAACTGACGCTCCAAGAAAAACACATAGTGCATGAAGCAATAAAAATATAGTGTTTTGAAAGGTGACCTGATTTTTGCCGATGAAGAAGGGGTGCCTCGGGGGCATCCCCAAGCTTTGACTCTTGTACTTCTTGGATATTTCTTGGGGTGATGCATGGGCATCCCCAAGCTTGAGCTTTTGTCCATTCTTCAACTCATCTCATCATTCTCCAATCCCTACACTTGAAAACTTCCTTCATACAAAACTAAACACAATTCTATTAGCAACATCAGTGTAAGCATAAAATATATTCAACCTCTTTTAGCTTCAGGTTTCAACCCAAAACTACCAAATATAAAGTATATACTACTGTAGCCACTTCCACAAGAGTTCCATGATCAAAAAGAACTCAAAAGAAAGCGATAAAGTGGCAAAAACAAATATTGGCAGAAATCTGTCAAAACTGGACAGCTGATAATGGACGAATTTTTGAGGGATTTTCCGTTGCTCAAATCAAAAAGTGTTCAACTAAGAAAAGTTTGGATATAACCTGGGGCATAAGCACAAGAAATTTCAGGTCCAAAAGATATACAGAGAATTTTCACGAATTTTTACGGTGCAGCACCGAAAACAGTTTCAGGACAGCAATAACCCCAAATCTTTACCTCACTCAAATTAGAGGCTTCTCTTGGCACAAAAACGAAATAAACAAGATAAGGAGCGGTCATTACAGTAGTAATGACTTCCAAGACTCAAATAAAAGAAAAAGTACTGAAAAGTAAACAATGGGTTATCTCCCAAGAGTGCTTTTCTTTAACGCCTTTGAGCTAGGTGCAGAAAATTGCGAATGAAGTAATATCAATAGATGAAGCATTAAGATCAACAGCAGAGATCTTTTCAACAATGAAGGAAAATGTGTTCAAATGAGTTTTTGAAACTCCTTTACAATCACGCTTTGGCACACTACTTTCATCGCAAAGATTTTCAGGGCAAATCCAACTAGAATTCTTTTCCCAAGCATCATGAATTCCTATAAGTTCATAAGGTATTGGTGTTCTAAAATCATCAGGCGTACCAACAACCTTAACAGGCGAGCCAAGCTTATTAAACTTCTTAAAAACTTTCCTAGCCTCAATTGCAACATCTCTAAATTCTGTGCGCAAGGTTTCTAAGATGAAAGCTTTCTTTTCGGGATCCTCAATTTCATGAAGCTTAAGGAACATATATTGCATAGAAGAATTAAGACTAGCAAACCTAGCTTCTAATATGTGAACTAAATGAGCAGAAGCAACTTCATAACTAGGAGCTAACTCAACCAAAGACTTTTCCTCAACTTCCTTATGCATACTAATGTGATTAAAGAACTCCTCAATGTTACTTTTGCCAATAATCGAACCACTCCCTACTGAGAGGTCCTCCAGAACAAACTTAGGAAACGACATGATAAACTAAAGTAAAGAAATAACAACTACCAAGGATTCTAATTTTTTTGGTTTTTTTATATAAAAGCAATGCAGGTAAAATAAAATAAAGTAAAGCAAAACAAATAACAAAGTAATGGATGTGTGTGCGAAGAACTCCCCTCGCAGAAGTCTTCTCTTCCTTCCCCGGCAACGGCGCCAGAAAATATAGCTGCTACTCCAAATTGATGTGGGAGCAAACTGTCCTTGTGCGTGGTGATGACCAGCCCGTTGGGAACCCCAAGAGGAAGGTATGATGAGTGTAGCGGCAAATTTTCCCTCAGTTAAGAAACCAAAGTTTAATATCGATCAGGAGAAGGGAGACGGTGACGACTGAAGGTGATGCGGACTGGCTTAGTAGCTTCAACAAGGGTGCCGTTAACGATACTTGTTGACTCGTCTTCGGCCAGCAGCAACGCGGAACCTGCACACACACAAACAAGTACTTTGTTCCCAACTTGCGATGAGGTTGTCAATCTCACCGGTTTGCTTGAAACAAAGGTTATGAGTGTATCGAGTGGAAAACAGTAGTAAAATGCTAGTAAAGTAAACAGTGCGGGAAAGTAAACAGGTGATTGCAGTATGATTAAAATAGGACTGGGGTCCACAGTTCACTAGTGGTGTCTCTCCATAGATAAAATAACATGCTGGGTAAACGAATTACAGTTGGGCAATTGATAGAATAAAGATAACGTGATATGTCAAGAAGATCACTATGAGATTCACTCTGGGCATTACAACAAAATACATAGACCGCCATCCAACTGCATCTATGACTAATAATCCACCCCCAGGGATATCATCCGAACACCCCGAAAGTATTAAGTTGCGAACAACAGATAATTGCATTAAGCAAAGTGTGTAATGTAAACAAAGCATATGCCCTTGAGCATATGAATGTTGTTTTCTCCCTAGTAGCAACAGCACATCTACCACCTTAGAGGTTTCTGTCACTCCCCCAGGTGAAATAGAGGCATGAACCCACTATCGAGCATAAATACCCCCTATTGGAGTCACTAGCAACTACTCGGCCAAGATAGCTACTAACAACGGAGAGCATGCAAGATCATAAACAACATAGAGATAACAAAAGATATAATTCAGTACAGCAACTTAATCATAAACACCAATATTCATCGGATCCCAACAAACCAACATCATAGAATTACATAACGGTGATCTCAATCATGTAGGGCAGCTCATGAGATCTAAACATGAAGCACATGGTGGAGAAGACAACCATCTAGCTACTGCTATGGACCCATAGTCCAAGGTAGACTACTCACTCATCGCTCCGGAGGCAAGCATGGCGATGAAGAAGACCTCTGGTGGCGATTCCCCTCTCCGGCAGGGTGCTGGGAAGAGCTTCTGGACCCTCCCGATCTTCGGGTCGACGGCGGCGGCGGATCGCGATGTATTCTGGAAAACTGATCGGGCCTTAGGTTTTTTCTCGTCAGGGGGTACTTATAGGCGAAAGGGGACTGTCAGAGGGGGTCCCACGCCCCCTCACACGGGGCCGGCGCGGCCAGGGGCCTGGCCGCGCCACCCCTGTGTGTGGGGCCCACGTGGCCCCTCTCCGTCAGGTCTTTGGATGTTTGGGAGCTCCCCGGTGAAATATGACTTCAGGAACTTGTTTCGTCCAATTCCGAGAATATTTCCTGTGTATCACTTCTGAAACACAAAAACAGCAGAAAACAGGAAACTGGCACTGTGGCACTTCGTTAATAGGTTAGTTCCGGAAAATGTATAAAAATGCCACTAAGTGTAACGAAACAATAGGCAAATGGTGTAAAACAAAGCATGGAGCATCAAAAATTATAGATACGTTTGAGACGTATCAATGGGTTTGTTATCTTCCATACTAAATTAAGTACCCCTCGACTAGGCAGCTTTATCTGCTCGTCATTAATTTTGCAAGGGAGCTGGTCAGACCATTATAATCTCAAAAAGAAAAGAAAAAGGCACTCCTCCATGGTATGTGAAAGTTGGTCGGCACCCGATGGAATCGGTTAGCCATGGTTTGAGAAAGGAAAAGGTGGGGAGGAGTGCCAAGCTATAAAAGAGCACCAATGTGCCAATTAATCAAACATCTCGGAACCGCTCCCACTTGTTTAGTATGGAAGATATCAAGAACTCCGTTGCTAGTCGTTGACAAAAGCAACCACCTCTCAAAATAACTTTTACCTCTGTTTTACAAATGAAAAGCTCTAGCACATGTTTAATCCCTACTTCCCTCTGTGAAGGGCCTGTCTTTTACTTTCATGTTGAGTCAACCTATTCCTTTCTATCTCAAGCAAGCATTTGAGTTGTTATGTTTCACTCATCCATATGTTGATCCATTTAATCATGTTTACTAACTTCTTTTGTTAGTACAATGCTTTTGTTTGAAGGAATATATCTTTGAAAGCTTTCTATGAATGCAAAAGTTTGTTTCATTGAGCATATGGTTTTTGCTATATTGCTCTGTTTTAAAAAGGCTCCATTCAAAAGCTAGTATAGTTTGTTCATTGTTCTCTGACCAAGAACTAAGGTTTGCCACCACCAATTATAGTTTACCTTGTGCATCTTTATTTGTGATTCCCTTTTACTTATTGCAAGTCTATATCTTATAAAGGAAAGTTGCTGTCTATTATAAATTGTGCCTTGGTGAAGGTGATGCTTCTTATCCATATTTTGATTATCGACACTTCACTCCATAAACCTTTGGTCATGTTTACTGAGTTTAGTTTTCGCTTGGAGACAAGCGAGGTCTAAGCTTGGGGGGGTTGATACGTCCATTTTGCATCACTATTTTGTATCATAATTTGTTGCTATTCATTGATATATTTCACATTTAGAGATGATACTTATGTTATTTCCTCTGTTTTTACATGTTTGATGATCATTGGAGGAATTGATGCCGGAGTCAGGATTCTGCTGGAAAAAGGACCGTCAAGGCACCATATTTTGAAGATCAGGAAAATTCCAGAAAAATACTAGAAAATTATATTTTATCAGAAGACTGAAGAAGCCAGAAGGAGGAGGCGAGAGGGGCCACAGAGCAGCCTCACCACCAGGGGGCGCGGCCCAGCCCCTGGTCGCCCCCACCTGTGGTGAGAGCCCCCTAGCCCACTTCTACCGTCGCCCCTTCGCGTATTTCATCGTCCCCAAAAACCTAAGTTAAGGGGGAGGGGGCTCAGGGATAGACACCGCCGCCTCTGTGGGGCGGAAAACACCAGAGAGAGAAAAGCTCTCGGCAGGCAGAAATCTACCGGGGAAACTCCTTCCTGGGGAGGGGAGATCGTCGCCATCGTCATCACCATCGCACCGGACTTCATCGGGATCATTATCATCATCATCTCCATCACCAGCACCTTCATCTCCACAATCACCTCGCCATCCCGCTGTAACATCTTGAGTTGAATCTTGTTAAATTCTTAGGGAAAACTTTCCCGGTGTTGATTACTCTTGTGGTTGATGCTATTGAGTGGAACCGTTGAATTAAGGTTTATGTTCAGATTGTTATTTACCATTATTTCACCTCTGATCATGATCCATATGATGTCTTGTGAGTGGTTCATTTAGTTCTTGAGGACATGGGAGAAGTCAAGTCATTAGTAGTGGAATTATGTTGAGTAATATTTAATGGTTTGATATTTATTTGTTGTGGTGCTATTTCACTAGTGGTGTCATGTGAACGTCGACTACATGATACTTCACCATTTATGGGCCTAGTGAGATGCATTGTGTATTTGGCTACCAATTGTGGGGTTGCTGGAGTGACAAAAACCTAAACCTCCGTTGGGAAACCATTGCACCAGGGAGCGTAGGATCTTAGAGTTTAAGGCTATGGTTAGATTTATCTTAATTACTTTCTTGTATTTGCGGATGCTTGCAAGGGGTATAATCACAAGTGTGTATTTATCCTAGTAAGGGTAGTGCGCTAGCACAGGTTCACCCCCATAACACTTATCAAACCAGTAAAGATTATTTAGCGGTATGAAGCGAAAGCACTTGACAGAAACTCCCGTATGTCCTCGAGAACGTTTGGTCATCATAAGTTACACAACCGGCTTGTCCTTTGCTCTAGAAAGGATTGGGCCACTTACAGCAACTATTGTTATTATCTTTTATTTACTCGTACTTTATTTACTTGCATTACCAAATACCCCTGAAAACTTGTTTGCTAGTATTTACAGTGAATCCTTGATCAAAACCACTTGTCAACACCTTCTGCTCCTCGTTGGGTTCGACATTCTTATTTATCGAAAGTACTATGATACACCCCCTATACTTGTGGGTCATCAGTGATAGCAATATAATAGAAATAGGACCGGGGTCCACAGTTCACTAGTGGTGTCTCTCCATAAGATAAAATAACACATACTGGGTAAACAAATTACAGTTGGGCAATTGATAGAATAAAGATAACGTGATATGTCAAGAGGATCACTATGAGATTTACTCTGGGCATTACAACAAAATACATAGACCGCCATCCAACTGCATCTATGACTAATAATCCACTCGCGGGGAATCAATCCGAGAACCCCACAAGTATTAAGTTGCGAACAACAGATAACTGCATTAAGCAAAGTGTGTAATGTAAACAAAGCATATGCCCTTGGGCATAAGAATGTTGTTTTCTCCCTAGTGGCAACAACACATCTACAACCTTAGAGGTTTATGTCACTCCCCCAAATTAAATAGAGGCATGAACCCAACTATCGAGCATAAATACCCCCTCTTGGAGTCACTAGTATCTACTCGGCCAAGATAGATACTAACAACGGAGAGCATGCAAGATCATAAACAACATAGAGATAACATAAGATAATATTCAGCACATCAACTCAATCATAACACCAATATTTATCGGATCCCAACAAACACAACATGTAGAATTACATAACGGTGATCTCGATCATGTAAGGCAGCTCACGAGATCTAAACATGAAGCACATGGTGGAGAAGACAACCATCTAGCTACTGCTATGGACCCATAGTCCAAGGTAGACTACTCACTCATCGCGGCGGAGGCAAGCATGGCTATGAAGAAGACCTCCGGTGGCGATTCCCCTCTCCGGCAAGATGCCGGGAAGAGCTTCTGGACCCTCCCGATCTCGGGTCGACGACGGCGGCGGATCGCGATGTGTTTCTGGAAAATTGATCGGGTATTTAGGTTTTTCCCGTCGGGGGGTCTTTATAGGCGAAGAGGCAGCGTCAAAAGTGGACCAGGTGGGGCTCACCATAGGGCGGCATGGCCAGGCCCTGGGCCGCGCCCCCTGGTGGTGAGACCACCCCCTGGCTCGGTTCCGTCTCCTCTTCGGTTCTCTAGAAGCTTCGATAAATTTCTGGATGTTCGGCTTTTGTTTCGTCCAATTCCGAGAAATTTCCTGTGTAACTTTTCTGAAACACAAAAATAGCAGAAAACAGGGAACTGACACTGTGGCATCTTGTTAATAGGTTAGTTCCGGAAAATGCATAGAAATGCCACTAAGTGTAACGAAATACTAAGCAAATGGTGTAAAAATAAGCATGGAGCATCAAAATTATAGATACGTTTGAGACGTATCAGTCATCTGGACACCCATGCCGATCATCGTGGAAGATGGCTGGCCTCCTAATATAGTGCGCCACACGAGAGCTATGACTTGCACCGGCGCCGCGGCCGGTGCTGCGATCTCCCAAAGGTTTGTTTTATTCTGCACATGCTAGATCTTGTAGCTTGCCATGTCGATTTATGATATAAATTACTCTTTCCTTGGATCTACACATGCTAGATCTTCTTTTATGGAAGATCTTGTAGTTGGCCGAATATGTAGTCCTTTTTGTTGTAGATTAACTTATTCTGCATATGCTAGATCTTGTAGATTGCCGAACCTGTTGTCTTTTTTATGGTAGATTAACTTATTCTGCACATGCTAGATCTTGTAGTTGGCCAAATCTATACTAGTACTTCTGTTACTCCAAATGTGGACTTGTTAGTCTATTTTACTTTGATGTCCAGATGGTTGAGTTATATTTATTGTCTTCATGTAGATATTTGTCTTAAACTTGAACCGTGAAATATGTGCATTTCCATCAGTTTTAATATTTGTTTATTCTATACTTGTATAATAGGGGATCTTATTTTGGTAGCACTGCATAAGAAAAAGAAAAGGGAAGGTGTTCTCTGTCGTACCCTTGCTATATCTTTTTTTTCTTACTTGACCTCGACATTACCCTCCATCGTGAGGGAATAAACATGTTGGTTGTAAGAAAATAAGGCGACGCATGTAGGTACGTGGCCTTCCTTTGCCTTCTCCCAAGGCACCCGAAATTGAAAGTAAGTGGCCATTTATTGCAGTTGCACATCTCATACTCTTTTATCTATTAGTTGCAATTCTCAGATACAAGTGATGTTGTACAATTGTTGCAGACATTTTTGGTAGTTTCTGCAACTGTGGGTGGCCGGTCGCTGATACATCGAGTGGCGTCTACCCTTGGGAGAAGCAGTATCACAAAGCGGGAGTTTCGACCTGCAGATTATGCGGACTGGTGATGACTCAAGGATAAGTGGAGAAATCTTTGATCATCACCGTTCACTGTTGCAGTGTTGTAGCTCGAGCGTGGTACAAGATGGTGGTGGAGACTGATGACCCACAAGTATAGGGGGTGTATCGTAGTACTTTCGATAAATAAGAGTGTCGAACCCAACGAGGAGCAGAAGGTGTTGATGAGCAGTCTTGATCAAGGAATCACTGTAAATACTAGCAAACAGGTTTTTAGGGGTATTTGGTAATACGAGTAAATAAAGTGCGAGTAAATAAAAGACAGTAGTAACAATTGCAGCAAGTGGCCCAATCCTTTCTTCAGCAAAGGACAAGCCGGTTGTGTACTTATAATAACCAAACGTTCTCGAGGACACACGGGAGTTTCTGTCAAGAGCTTTCGCTTCATAGAGCCAATAGTATTTATTGGTTTGATAGGTGTTATGGGGGTGAACCTGTGCTAGCGCACTACCCTTACTAGGATAAATACACACTTGTGATTATACCCCTTGCAAGCATCCGCAAATACAAGAAAGTAATTAAGATAAATCTAACCACAGCCTTAAACTCTAAGATCCTACGCTCCCTGGTGCAATGGTTTCCCAACGGAGGTTGAGGTTTCTGTCACTCCAGCAACCCCACAATAGGTAGCCAAATACACAATGCATCTCACTAGGCCCATAAATGGTGAAGTATCATGTAGTCGACGTTCACATGACACCACTAGTGAAATAGCACCACAACAATATCAAACCATTAAATATTTCTCAACAATAATTCACTACTAACATCTTGACTTCTCCCATGTCCTCAAGAACTAAACGAACTACTCACAAGATATCATATGGATCATGATCAGAGGTGAAATAATGGTAAATAACAATCTGGACATAAACCTTAATTCAACGGTTCCACTCAATAGCATCAACTACAAGAGTAATCAACACCGGGAAAGTTTTCCCTATGAATATAACAAGATCCAACTCAAGATGTTACAGCGGGATGGTGAGGTGATGATGGAGACGAAGGTGCTGGTGATGGTGATGATGATGATGATCCCGATGAAGTCCGGTGCGATGGTGATGACGATGGCGATGATCTCCCCTCTCCAGGAAGGAATTTCCCCGGCAGATTTCTCTCTCTGGTGTTTTCCGCCCCACAGAGGCGGCGGTGTCTAACTCTGAGCCCCCTGGCTCCTCTAGACTCCTCCTTCTGGCTTCCTTAGTCTTCTGGGAAAATATAATTTCTAGGTATTTTTTTGGAATTTTCCTGATCTTCAAAATATGGTTTCTTGATGGTCCTTTTTCCAGCAGAATCCTGACTCCGGCAGCAACTCCTCCGATGATCATCAAACATGTGAAAGCAAAGGAAATAACATAAGTATCTTATCTAAATATGAAATATACCAATAAATAACAGTAAATTATGATACAAAATAGTGATGCAAATTGGACGTATCACCCCCCCAAACTTAGACCTCGCTTGTCCCCAAGCGAAAACTAAACTCAGTAAACATGACCACAGGTTTATGGAGTGAAGTGTCGATAATCAAAATACGGACAAGAAGCATCACATTTACCAAGGCACAAATTATAATAAACAACAACTTCCCTTTATAAGATATAGACTTGCAATAGGTAAAAGGGAATCACATGTAAAGATGCATAAGGTAAACTATAATTGGCAATGGCAAACCTTAGTTCTTGGTCAAAGAACGATGAACAAGCTATTCTTTCTTTTAAACGGAGCCTTTTAAAACAGAGCTAATATAGCAAAGACGATATGCTCAATAAAGTAAACTTTTGCATTCATAGAGAGCTTTCAAAGATATATTCCTTCAGACAAAAGCATTATACAAAACAAGGAAGATAATAAACATGATTAAACGGATCAACATATGGGTGAGTGAAACATAACAACTCAAATGCTTGCTTTAGATAGAGGGAAATAGGTTGACTCAACATAATAGTAAAGGAAAGGCCCTTCGCAGAGGGAAGCAGGGATTAAACATGTGCTAGAGCTTTTCATTTGTAAAACAGAGGTAAAAAGTTATTTTGAGAGGTGGTTGCTTTTGTCAACGACTAGCAACGGAGTTCTTGATATCTTCCATACTAAACAAGTGAGAGCGGTTCCGAGATGTTTGATTAATTGGCACTTTGGTGCTCTTTTATAGCTTTGCACTCCTCCCCACCTTTTTCCTTTCTCAAACCATGGCTAACCGATTCCATCGGGTGCCGACCAGCTTTCACATTCCATGGAGGAGTGCTTTTCTTTTCTTTTCTTTTTGAGATTATAATGGTCTGACCAGCTCCCTTGCAAAATTAATGACGAGCAGATGAAGCTGCCTAGTCGAGGGGTACTCAATTTAGTATGGAAGATAACAAACCCATCCACTACGTCCTCATGAGCTCAAAACAGTGGCACAAAATGAGAAGTGTTTGAAGGTTTTTGAAAGGTAGCACATGAAAATTTACTTGGAATGGCTTGAAATACCATGCATAGGAATTTATAGTGGACTCTTTGGAAGTGACTTGGCTTTTGGGAATTGGATGCACGAGAAGTATTTCCTCTCAGTACAGGTTTTTGGCTAGCAAGGCTGGGTCGCAAGCATAAGAGTTGCATGAAACAAACAAACATACATATAATAAGAACAATCATGCAAACTCCCTTGAAGGTACAACGATTTTAACTTTAAGAATAACAATGCTTATAAGCCAAACATAAGGGAAAACTGAAGTGATGTAACTGCAAGCACTTCTTTATTCTTTTCTACTCAAACCTCAAGGTAAAGTTGCTACTGACCAAGCTAGGTTTGCCAAAACCAACTAAATCTACTCATGCTCCCAATGTGATACCAATACCAATCAACAAGACTAGTCATACAAGAGAGATTGCAAACTAACATAAAGTGTGCGAAAAGTAAACGATAAAACTTCTCATTAATATTTTATTATCGCAACTCACACCAAGGGATACATAGATAACTAACTAAGGAGGATACTTCCAAACTGCAAACTATTCTATACGATAACTTCTCTATTCATGATATGACTCTACTTTGAAAAGTAAATGAGCAAAATGTAATGATGTGATACCACGACACTCCCCCAAGCTTGGAACAAGCCAAGGGGATGCCTATACCGATGACGAATTACTCCTTTGGTGGTATTGGAAGCAGCCTTGGATTAATGAAATATTCCTGCATCCTACGAAGCCTGAGATTCTCTTCTTGAAGCATCTCTACCTCCCTCTTCAATGCTTGATATTGAGTGCAAAACTCAAAAGTGACCAGCATGCCGTGTTCTGTCACGGGCATGGAGCTAAGATCCAAAACATGATATGTTGGTCCCTGCAAATCATGAGAAAAGATACGTCTAGCTTTCCTTGGTCCTTCAAAAGCAGGGTTCTTGGGCCTTGCTCTCCCTGAACCTTGCTCTTCCTTCCACTTTTGGCGCTGGTGATCATCTACATAGGGCCCTTTGCCCTTGTTGTCACATGAAGAGGCCATGATTCCCCCAAGCTTAAGATCAACTCCTGGCAGAAACAAAACACGACGAGAAAACGATATACAGACCTCGGGGACTCCGGGGGGTTAAATAGGCGAAAATTATACATCGAAACGAAGTCACAGGAGGAAACCGGGACGGAAACGAGTTCCGGGGTGTTCTCACACCTAGGTGGTGCGGCCAGGGGTGGGCCCGCGCCACCTACGTGTGAGGGACACACGGACTCTTTTTCCTGCCCGTTTTCGTCTCGTGATTTTTCATATTTAGTAAAAACAGCAAAAATATTAAAGGAAGAACTTTTCGCGAAACTTCTCTGACTAGAACTGTTACCTATTCGAAAACGAACTCTGCAGGTACCTGCAATTTGTCTTGGATGAATTCTTCCGGAGAAACTGTTTCAATAACATCAACATCTTCATTATAAGAATCTCCAGAAATATAATGCTTGAGTCTTTGCCCATTCACCACTTGTGTAGAATCATCTTTCAATGAAGCAATCTTAATAGCACCTGAGCGGTACACTTCCACAATAACATATGGTCCTTCCCATTTCGAAAGTAATTTTCCTGCAAAAAATCTGAGACGAGACCTATACAAAAGAACTTTCTCACCAACATGAAACTCTCTCTTAAGAATTCTCTTATCATGCCATTGCTTGACTTTCTCTTTGAAAAGTCTGGCATTCTCATACGCTTCGTTTCTCCACTCATCTAGAGAACTCAAATCTAACAACCTTTTCTTACCGGCTAGTTTAAAATCTCTGTTAAGCTCTCTCACTGCCCAAAAAGCTTTGTGTTCTAATTCTAAGGGCAAATGACACGCTTTTCCGTAATCCATCTTATAAGGAGACATATCCATGGGATTCTTATAAGTAGTTCTATAAGCCCATAAAGCGTCGTTTAACTTACTAGCCCAGTTTTTCCTAGATCTATTGACAGTCTTCTGCAAGATAGACTTGATCTCCCTATTTGAAAGCTCTACCTGCCCACTAGTTTGGGGATGATAGGCAGAAGCAATTCTATGATTGACATCATATTTAGCAAGAGTTTTTCTAAAACCACCATGAATAAAATGAGAACCTCCGTCAGTCATAAGATATCTAGGCACTCCGAACCTAGGAAAAATAACATCCTTAAGCATTTTTAACGAAGTCTCACCATCGGCACTCTTTGTAGGTATGGCTTCTACCCATTTAGTAACATAGTCAACAGCAACAAGTATATGGGTATAGCCTTTTGAAGGAGGAAAAGGACCCATAAAGTCAAATCCCCAACAATCAAACGGTTCAATAACAAGAGTGTAACTCATAGGCATTTCATTGCGTCTAGAAATATTACCAACTCTTTGACATTCATCACAGGATAAAACATACCTTCTGGCATCCTTAAAGAGGGTTGGCCAATAAAAACCTGATTGTAGAACCTTCTGCGCGGTTCTATCTCCAGCATGATGCCCTCCGTAGGCGCTGCTATGGCATTTTCTTAATATCTCTTATTGCTCATATTCTGGTACACATCTTCTCATAATACCATCAACTCCTTCTTTATATAAATGTGGGTCATCCCAAAAATAATGCCTCAAATCATAAAAGAATTTTCTTCTTTGCTGAGCTGTAAAGGTTGGAGGCAAATACTTGGAAACAATAAAGTTAGCATAATCAGCATACCAAGGAAGGTCTCGTGAAGTTACATTAATTGCAGCCAACTGTTCATTTGGAAAACTATCATTAACAGGAATAGGATCAAAAGAAATGTTTTCCAATCTAGACAAGTTGTCAGCCACAGGATTTTCAGCACCTTTCCTACCTACGATATGCAAATCAAACTCTTGTAAAAGCAACACCCATCTAATAAGCCTAGGCTTAGCATCTTTCTTAGTCATAAGATATCTAATAGCAGCATGATCAGTATGAATAGTAACTTTAGAATCAACAATATAAGATCTAAACTTATCACATGCAAAAACAACAGCAAGAAACTCTTTCTTGGTAGTAGCATAATTCTTTTGAGCAGCATCAAGAGTCTTACTAGCATAATGAATAACATTCAACTTATTATCTATGCGCTATCCAAGAACAGCACCAACAGCAAAATCACTAGCATCGCACATAATTTCAAAAGGTAAATTCCAATCAGGTGGCTGAACAATAGGAGCAGTAGTTAAAGCCTTCTTAAGAGTTTCAAAAGCTTCCTTACAATCATCATCAAAGACAAATGGTACATCCTTTTGAAGAAGATTAGTAAGAGGCTTTGAAATCTTAGAGAAATCTTTAATAAACCTCCTATAGAAACCAGCATGACCAAGAATACTACGAATACCTTTAACATCTCTTGGACAAGGCATTTTCTCAATTGCCTCCACTTTTGCTCTGTCAACTTCAATACCTCTTTCAGAAATTTTATGTCCAAGCACAATTCCTTCATTTACCATAAAGTGGCATTTCTCCCCATTAAGAACAAGGTTAGTTTCTTCGCACCTCTACAAAACTTTATCAAGGTTGTGCAAACAATTATCAAAAGAAGTTCCATAGACGGAGAAATCGTCCATGAAGACCTCCACAATTTCTTCACAAAAGCCATAAAAAATAGCAGACATGCATCTTTGAAAAGTAGCAGGAGCATTGCATAAACCGAACGGCATACGTCTATAAGCATAAGTTCCATAAGGGCAAGTAAAAGTGGTTTTCTCTTGATCATCCTTCTTAACAGCAATTTGAGAAAAACCAGAATAACCATCAAGGAAACAAAAATGAGTCTTCTTAGACAACCTTTCTAGCATTTGATCTATAAACGGTAAAGGGTAATGATCTTTCTTAGTAACTTTGTTTACCTTCCTATAATCAATGCACATTCTATAACCAACTACTACCCTTTGACGAATAAGCTCGTTATTCTCATTAGGCACAACAGTCATACCTCCTTTCTTAGGAACACAATGAACAGGACTAACCCATCTACTATCAGCAATAGGATAAATGATACCAGCATCAAGGAGCTTTAATACCTCATTTCTTACCACATCCTTCATCTTGGGAATTAGGCGACATTGATGCTCCACAACTGGCTTTGCGTCTTTCTCCATATTAATGGCATGCTGACATAAAGTAGGAGAAATCCCTTTTAAATCATCAAGAGTATATCCCATAGCTCCTCGGTGTTTCCTCAATATCTCCAATAATCTTTCTTCTTCCTTCCCTGAAAGTTTAGAACTAATAATAACATGATATATTTTCTTATCATCTATATAAGCATATTTGAGATTATCAGGCAAAGCCTTCAATTCAAACACAGGATCTTCTTTAGGCGGCAAAGTGGTACCAAGATCCTCCACAGGTAGATTATGTTTGAGTAATGGTGGTTGACGAAGAAGAATGTCGTCAATCTCTTCTCTTTCCTTGCTGAAAACATCACTTTCGTGATCTTCCATGAATTGCTGCAAGGCATTATTAGGAGCAAGAGCAATAGAAGCAAGTTGTTCAACTCAAAAATTTTCACGGCGCCATTAAACTTAGTAAAAAAATCTCCTTCTTACAATCTATCACGGCGCCACAGGTGTTCAAAAATGGTCTACCAAAAATAATAGGACAAGTTTTACTAGCCTCCTTACCAAGTACTAGAAAATCAGTAGGGTATTTAGTCTTACCGCAAAGAACTTCCACATCTCGAACAATACCAAGAGGCCAAACAGTCTCTCTATTAGCAAGCTGAACAACCACATCAATATCTTCAAGTTCACAAGCACCTATCTCATGCATGATTTCTTTGTAAAGCTCTAAAGGAATAGCACTTGCACTAGCACCAATATCACATAGACCATAATAGCAATGATCTCCAATCCTGACAGAAATAATGGGAACACTTGTTTTCCTATGCTTTTTAGGATGTGAGAGAATGTTAGAAGCATCTTCACAAAAAAGAATATATTCATCCCCTACATCTTTAGTAACAAGATCCTTCAATATAGCTACAGGAGACTTAATAGTAATTTGCTCATCAGGTTCTGCAGCTTTCTTAGTACTTTTATTAGACACACTTACCAAAGTAGAATACTTCTTTACCTTAGCAGGGAAAGGTGTCTTCTCAAAATAAGGTTCAGGCACAATGCTATCAACAGTACAAACTTCAGTAGCTGCAGCAGGAATATGACTAATAGAATCTTTATAAGGCGCATGATATTTGTTCCAATCTTTCTTTGGAACATCAAGATAAGAGGCAAAGGCCTTAAGACAATTAGCAAGAATTTGTGAATCAAGACCATAAGCAGTGCTAACACTATGAAAGTCATCGGTTCCCATAAAAGATTTAATGCATTCATAATCATAGTTTATACCTGACTTCCTACCTTTGTCGTTTTCCCATCCTTCAGCATTCTCTTGTATATGGTCAAGAAGTTTCCACTTAGCATCTTCTTTCATATGAGTAAATGATCCAAAGCAAGAAGCATCCAAATAATCCTTATCAGGAAGAGTAAGCCGCGCATAAAAATTATCAATAACAATATTATTGGGGAGCTCATGAATGATCCAAAGCAAGAAGCATCCAAATAATCTCCCCCCACGCTTGGGCAATACTCTCTCCATCATGAGGCCAAAAATTATATATCCGGTTACGGTCTTTATGAATTTCACTTGGAGGATAAAACTTGGAATAAAAGAGAGGTACAATATCCTCCCATGCCATAGATGGACCATCTTGGAGTAGCCGATACCACTCTTCAGCTTTGCCTTTCAATGATAATGAGAATAATTTCTTCTTGACCTGGCTTGGTGAAATACCTGCACATCTGAACAACTCGCATAATTCATGTATAAATAATAAGTGATCACCCAGATGGACAGTTCCATCTCCTGAATAGCAGTTATCCATAATACGCCCAACAATTTTCATAGGTATTTTAAAAGGATCAATTTCAGCAGGCGGTGGCGGTGGTGGTTCCTCCGCATGTGCAGCAGTAGTAGTAGATGTGTTTCCAAATAGGAAACCAAATGGAGAGTTCTCCATAGCAGAGTAAAATAAAAGACAAAATAAAAACAATACTCACAGCGACGGTTACCTTTACCAATTCCACTGTTCAATAGTGCTACACTCCCCGGCAACGGCGCCAGAAAATAGTCTTGATGACCCACAAGTATAGGGGGTGTATCGTAGTACTTTCGATAAATAAGAGTGTCGAACCCAACGAGGAGCAGAAGGTGTTGATGAGCAGTCTTGATCAAGGAATCACTGTAAATACTAGCAAACAGGTTTTTAGGGGTATTTGGTAATACGAGTAAATAAAGTGTGAGTAAATAAAAGACAGTAGTAACAATTGCAGCAAGTGGCCAAATCCTTTCTTCAGCAAAGGACAAGCCGGTTGTGTACTTATAATAACCAAACGTTCTCGAGGACACACGGGAGTTTCTGTCAAGAGCTTTCGCTTCATAGATCCAATAGTATTTATTGGTTTGATAGGTGTTATGGGGGTGAACCTGTGCTAGCGCACTACCCTTACTAGGATAAATACACACTTGTGATTATACCCCTTGCAAGCATCCGCAAATACAAGAAAGTAATTAAGATAAATCTAACCACAGCCTTAAACTCTAAGATCCTACGCTCCCTGATGCAATGGTTTCCCAATGGAGGTTTATGTTTCTGTCACTCCAGCAACCCCACAATCGGTAGCCAAATACACAATGCATCTCACTAGGCTCATAAATGGTGAAGTATCATGTAGTCGACGTTCACATGACACCACTAGTGAAATAGCACCACAACAATATCAAACCATTAAATATTTCTCAACAATAATTCACTACTAACATCTTGACTTCTCCCATGCCCTCAAGAACTAAACGAACTACTCACAAGACATCATATGGATCATGATCAGAGGTGAAATAATGGTAAATAACAATCTGAACATAAACCTTAATTCAACGGTTCCACTCAATAGCATCAACTACAGGAGTAATCAACACCGGGAAAGTTTCCCCTATGAATATAACAAGATCCAACTCAAGATGTTACAGCGGGATGGCGTGGTGATGGTGAAGATGAAGGTGCTGGTGATGGAGATGATGATGATGATCCCGATGAAGTCCGGTGCGATGGTGATGACGATGCCGACGATCTCCCCTCTCTGGGAAGGAATTTCCCCGGCAGATTTCTGCCTGCCGGAGAGATTTTCTCTCTCTGGTGTTTTCCGCCCCGCAGAGGCGGCGGTGTCTAACTCTGAGCCCCCTGGCTCCTCTCGACTCCTCCTTCTGGCTTCCTTAGTCTTCTGGGAAAATATAATTTCTGGGTATTTTTCTAGAATTTTCCTGATCTTCAAAATATGGTTTCTTGATGGTCCTTTTTCCAGCAGAATCCTGACTCCGGCAGCAACTCCTCCGATGATCATCAAACATGTGAAAGCAAAGGAAATAACATAAGTATCTTATCTAAATATGAAATATATCAATGAATAATAGTAAATTATGATACAAAATAGTGATGCAAATTGGACGTATCAGAGACCTAACGACAAGTGGAGAAATCTTTTTGTCCTTGCAAGGTACATCACCGTGACGGAGAGGGTGACGTAACCAAGAGTAGCTAAATGTTCTCTTCTATTTTGTTTCTTTCTCCTTTGTAACAGATATATGTAACACAACATGATGTACCAAAATATACAATGATAATATATTGGAAGTTGCTATTATACTGTATTTTTGTGCAATGCTTATTAATAGTTTGCTTGTATGCAATAAAATACACATAAACTGATTGCCGTTTGTGATCTCACTATACTCTCGAACGTCCAGTACAAATAACCGTGTATTATCTCAGATTAACAGTGACGCATAAAAAGTATTCACCGTCTGCGAAAGCTATCATGTTCGCACACGTTTCTGAACTTATGTCGTGTGCCAACCTTTAGCTATTGCACACGGTTAAATAAACGGTGTGCATTGTTAGACCTTATTGCACACCCCTCCGTAGCGACGATTTAGTCAACCATGTGTGATAGCCCGATTTGGCCATGTGTGAAGGTCTGATCTGTACTAGTGCCTTTCGATCAGCTTTGTCAATCATTGTGTTATCGAAGAATTATATGATTGCAAAAAGAAACCTAATTCAAAACCACAAAAGGGTTGGAAGAAGCCACTTGAAGGCAAATTAATGATTAACATGGATGGAGCTTTTAATATTGATTCAGGCAAGGAAGTTACATGGGTGGTCATTAGAGATTTTGCAGGCTATTGTGTTGCAGCGGATCTAAATATTTTTACCCTATGTGGTTGATGCTTCAGTGGCTGAAGCTTATGCGTTTCGAGAAGGACTATTGGTAGTAATTCATTCACGCTTCAAACTGATTGTGTGCAAGTTGTGGATACTATGATGAATAAATATTTCTTGGGAACGGCTTCAGTGGCGATATACGATGGTTGCAATATTCTGTCGAATGGTTTTGATAATGTAAATTTGGAATATTGTAATAGGGAGGCCAATCAGGTAGTTCACGAGCTTGCTAAGAATGCTTTTATTTCAAATAATTCTTGTATTTGGATCAATGAACCCCTTAGATTTTTACTTAGCAAGCTCGTAAACGATATAACTATGTTATTTGATCAATAAAGCATGCCGAATGGCTTTCCCTAAAAAATATAGATTTATATGGTTACTATGAAAATATTGTTTTTAGCCTGTGACTACGAATAAGGAACACATATAACAATGGTGCATTATATTCTCTAATCAGAATGTACGCTAGGATTGCAGCTGCAATTTTATACTATCTTTTTGTGTTATCTTTTGATTAATACTTTACTTGAAGTGGTAAAAAATCATGATATTTTACTTAGCACACGTATTTCTCACCGCCCGGTATTGCGCGCCCTACCGTTGAGATCAACTTCCAAATTTTATCACCTCCTGTTTTCATCAATATCAACCTGGTGTTATGTCAACTGGCCACACCAAATTGAAAATTTACTGGTAGGCTCAAATGGTTCCACAATTGGTTGTCAGTTTAAAATTTGGGCTAGGCATCCTTGGATCGTTAGATCGATCCTTTTGTGTTCTCCACCACAACGTGTGTCTCTTGTCAGTTATGATTTATCTCACATAGAGGAGATTACCTCATTATGATCTCACGTGCATAAAGAATAGAGAATTGACATTTCTTACATTTTAAGAGATCATCTCTTACCTAAGGGGAAAACTTATACTTTTTCTCTCTCCCTCTTCCACACATTAAATCATCCTAGTCATTATCTATGTTTCACTCTTTTCCCTCTCAAGAGAAGGTGAAAGGGAGCTTGCGGGGGCATGCTAGGTGTTTGTTGGCTAAAGTCACAAATTTGTGGTGCTCGATCGACGCAATAGAAAAAACTTGTGGGCAATATCTATTGTGTACTCATGCCACATCGCTTTGCAAACATTTTTTTTGTGATCAAAGTTGTGAATTTTGTTTACAAAATTTTGAACATGCACATGTAGCAAAATTAACAACATAGTCGGTGATCAAAATCTGAGAAAATCATCCCAACATATGCAACATAAAAACAAAGTGTACGTAACATAAGTGAATAATGCATACAACAAAGTGGTCATGTTCGCAACATGAAAAAAACCCATGGGTAAACCCACAAAAGCATTGCAACATGATGAGAGTGTGTATATATATGCAACAAAACATGTATCTTTCTAACATGTTGGAACATTGTATGCAACATAATCCGACCTCTCGCCACCAACAATGGACGTATATACTCGTCGGCCGCGAAATTCACCTTGTTAGAGCCATGCCGAATGAGGATTGCGGGCCTCTTGACCCATAACCTGTCACTCCAACATATATCAGAGTGTTGTGTCTTATGGACTCAAGCTCCATCGTGGGAGTAATACATGGAGCTCTAGGTTTCCATGGAGGAGAAAGTTCGTTGGAAACTTTGGAAGGGAGAGGTGATCCGGGAAGGTGCTAACCCGCTACATCAGGATAGAGGGGATGAGCGATGTGGGAGGAAAGAGGACACAGGGGTGCTAAGGGAGGAGGAAGGCGACGAAATTGACCCGGCTGATTTCTCCCTGAGATTAGCCGTTTTTTTAGGGATTTGCCAGTTGCATTTAGTCATTTTCCTTGAAGAATTGTCTCTATTATCTTCTTCAATGATACAAAGAATGAGCTCCATGCTTCGGTTCACAAGAAAAAAAAGGAAGAATAAACTCCATTCTTAATTCGTTGCACAAAACTCCATTCTTTCCAAAGCATATGCTGCCCGTGGCACATATAGTGTGCGTGACATAGTTTGGCTATCAACCAAATATATGCTTTGGATATCAAAATATGTTCACTCGATGGAGAAAATGATCCATAACACATATTACTGCGGCGCGGGGGGGGGGGGGGGGGGGTGATGTTAAAAAAATTCAAATAAAAAATTCACACAGTACGTCTTCACATGTTATGTGTGCACAGTCGTTTTACAAAAAACCGACTTGTCATTTGACCTACGTAAAAAAGACAAATTTTAATGCCAAAAAGAAGACATTGTATCATACATGTTTTGTCTTTTTTACACCGACCACCACATGCAATATCATTTTTTCACAAAACTTTTACGAACGCATATGGATTATGAAAATGTACATTTGAAATTTTTCGTTTAAATTTTTTAACATTCAGAAATATAATTTTTTGGCATAGGGAGCATATGCACATGGGACCCGAATTGAATTTCCGCATACACGGTCATTTTCAAAGTTTGACAAAGTATGATTATCGGTAGGAACCGGCGGCACGACAACGTGTAGACGACCAAACCATAGACACCGAGTTGCATTTAGTAGGAGTTCCACGCAGATCGTGCCGTGTCAATTTAAACGGCTTAGCGTGCGATTTACTCGGTATATAAACGGGTGGCAAGACAATGACAGAGAAACACCAGTAAGTAGGTGGGCGTCGCCATCGGAGAGGATTGAGGCCACATCGTCTTCGCCTCATCTTCTTCCCCGGAGTCCATCTTCCAGGTACGTCTCCCTCTCCTCCTCCACCATCTCCTCCTCGTCTCCAAGATTTGAACGTCCCTTGTACCCGTCAAGTTAAATTCAGACCCCAATCTCTCCCCAATGACCATCCCCAATCCAGAGCTCAGCTCAATCCGGCGGCCGCCGCTTGCACTAGTCATCAAGATCCATCCTTTACAAGTTCTTGCAGATTCGACACCTCAATTTTGGTCGAATTGCAGGTAGACCATGGCTTCCACCGTCTCCTTCTCCCCGGCCAAGGTCCAGATGCTCCAGGCGACCAACTGCCACGGCCACGCGGCCTTCGGCAGCAGCTTCGCCGTCCCGCGAACCGGACCGAAGCTGCGTTCCGCGGCCGTCAGGGTCAGCAGCGAGCAGGAGGTCAGGGCGCCGTCGGGGAGAAGCATCGAGGAGTGCGAGGCCGACGCCGTCGCCGGAAAATTCCCGGCCCCCGCGCCGTTTGTTAGGCCCAAGGCCCCCGAGGGAACTCCGCAGATCAGGCCTCTTGTAAGCTCCAATTTAGATGTTGCAATGCCGCTTGTGGTTTACAGTGTAATTGCAAGAAACTGAATCGTACACCTGTTTGATGTATGTGTTTTCAGGACATGCCAAAGCGCCCTCGTCGCAACCGCAGATCGCCGGCTCTTAGGGCTGCGTTCCAGGAGACAACCATATCACCTGCTAATTTTGTGCTCCCATTGTTTATCCATGAAGGTTTGTCTTGAAATCTTCCTGCTTGAATGGTGTACAGATTGACAGTTGATTTTACAGGTTTTTTCTTTGTGATGCTCTATAGGGGAAGAGGATACTCCAATTGGTGCTATGCCAGGGTGCTTTAGGCTTGGATGGCAGCACGGGCTTCTTGAAGAGGTATTGAGAGTACTAGGACCTGGCTATTTTTCTAAAATCAAGATTGTATTTGTCATATATGTTTGATGAATTTGTTGGAGCTCTGAATGTGTTTGTTTCCTTGTTGCTTGGACCAATAGTCTTAGGTAGAGATCAATAGTCAGACCTGATGTCCAAACAACCACTCTCATATGCAGGTGTATAAGGCACGTGATGTTGGTGTTAACAGCGTTGTGCTCTTTCCAAAAGTTCCTGATGCATTGAAGGTATTTTGACAAATATAGCTAGCTATTTGTCACATCTAGTATCTGTGCCTTGAAAATGACTTGTACTCTTTGTTCCTCCAGACTCCAACAGGAAACGAGGCATACAATGACAATGGTTTGGTTCCACGGACAATTCGCTTGCTCAAGGATAAGTTCCCTGATATTGTAAGTTTGTGTCCCTCATCCAATGTTGATTATGGCTTGCATCAGTGTTGCTAATATCTTTGCTTATAATCATATGACGGATTTAGATTGTCTACACGGATGTTGCTTTGGACCCTTATTCATCTGATGGCCATGATGGCATTGTGAGGGAAGATGGTAAGAAAAATGAGCACATTTTGATCTTGCGCTCCTTAGGATCAGATTTACATGATATATGATCTTCTTGCATGCTGAATTTCTGATAACATAAGAAATATGCTGACTACTTCAGAAATGATGTTACAAATCTGAGTTTCAAGACATATCCGTACATGTTCTTATTGGAGTGCCACCATAATGGATACAGACATGCAGCCATGCAACTATTATTGTTGTTCTAGATGATTACTGGTAGCATCAAGCATGGTATTGGCTTATGAGCTTGAGATGCTATTGTTGTATAATCTGTGAAACTCCTGGATTTAAGACATTGCTGTGCATCTCCAGATTTGATTTTCCAAAAAAGGTTGAACCATAGTCCTCGGCAATTACTGGAATCCACCACTTGGCTACTGGCTAGGACTCAGATATTACTGTGTATAATGTAGACAGTCAACAACTCAGTCAGGCATAAGTTTTGGCCACTTGGCAATGAAACTTTGATTTCGTCATTTTCCTCTATAGATGCTGCTAAAAATGTGTTTTGATGCAACAATCTCATTGGATACTTCCCATATCATTTGAAGTTGTCTACAATTATGAAGGTTTATTTCTTGGTGCCAAAACCAAGAATCGGCTGGCTCACATCGTGTTTTGTAGCCCTTTTTGTGATTAGTGGTAACTACTACTAGCGACATGAGTTTAGATGTTTGACTATTATGCTCGTATTTAGAATTTTGGATTACACCAATAGCAGTTTTCGTTACTACTGTTGGTACAGATATTTTACAGAGTTACTCCATATTTTCATAAGGGAAAAGTTTGGTACTAAAAGGTAAAAACTTCTCTCGACCTAACTGTAAGTTTTTTTTCCATCTCAACAGGAGTAATTTTGAATGACGAAACAGTTTATCAATTGTGCAAACAGGCAGTTTCACAGGTCCATCTTTTCCCTTGATACTATGTTCTTTTTATGATTGAGTATGCAAATGTTCAGTGACACAAAATTGTTTCTCGAACTAAATAGGCACGTGCCGGTGCTGATGTAGTCAGCCCCAGTGACATGATGGACGGTCGCGTTGGAGCAATCCGTTCTGCTTTAGATGCTGAGGGTTTTAATGATGTCTCCATTATGTCCTATACTGCAAAGTAAATATCTATATCATCTATTGCATCATAGTACATCTATTATCCTATATTTAGGTGACATTTTCATAATTAACGATGCATCTGTAATGTATATTTATGCAGGTATGCCAGTTCATTTTATGGTCCATTCAGAGAAGCTTTAGACTCAAATCCACGATTTGGAGACAAGAAGACGTATGGATCTGACACTGAAACTACTATTTGTTTCCATCTAGTGCACATTTTAGTTGCTTTCTAAACATATTGTTCCTTTTATGTTCTTAAGCTATCAGATGAACCCAGCTAACTACAGAGAAGCCCTCCTAGAAACTGCAGCAGATGAGGCAGAAGGCGCTGATATTCTTCTAGTAATCATCTTGCTTTAATGCAGTGTCGTATTAGCAAGATTACTTTTATGTATGTTGCGCTATAACCATGGTCCTGTTTGACAGGTGAAACCTGGATTGCCGTACTTGGATATCATTCGTCTTCTTCGGGATAATTCCGCTCTGCCAATTGCTGCATACCAGGTTAGTTCATTGGCTTGTCACTGCTGTTAAGTTGTGCTTTTCTGCCATTCTAGCTGGGATTCCACAAAAAAAACAAGGCGTGAGTTCTTTACTAGTAAGTATATGCTAAAATACCACTGTCCCGCTATACTGTGACTGTATCCAGCTATACTGTTGCAGCAGCCTATTCGGAAATGTGGAGTAGGTAATCTTTTCACCAATACACTCACACAATATTACTTCAAAAGCTTGAACCTTGATCTATATAATCACTGCATTGGGTTTGATTGATACAGAATAAAAAAAAACTCACGAGTTGCTTAGCTTTGGCGCCATCGTTAGTACATACTTTAAGGGGGTTGGTTAAAAAAAATCAGAAAACGATGTAGTCTTTTTCTGAACGAACACAAGTAAAAGATGGCAATCATAGAGGTGTGATGATTCTGAACAACTGAACAGTGATCCTGCATGCATGGGTTCTGAACCAACCGAAACGATGATGAATTGATGATTCACAGGTGTCTGGGGAGTACTCGATGATCAAAGCTGGCGGTGCGCTGAACATGATCGACGAGGAGAAGGTGATGATGGAGTCGCTCATGTGCCTGCGGCGCGCCGGCGCCGACATCATCCTCACTTACTTCGCCCGCCAGGCCGCCACCGTGCTGTGCGGCATGAGATAAACTAGCCAGGTCAACCCCACTGTAAAGTCGAGAAGCTGCCATTGCTGTTGAGTAGGCTTTGACCTTCGAGCTCCAAGCTCCTGAATAATCCGCGATTTGGTAGTAGTAGTACATGATTGTTACTAGTTTTCGTTACTGAGCACATGATTTTTCTTTTGATTATAAAGGGAGACAATGTGCCCTAGCATGGAGTATATATGATTTTACCGAGTACATGGTTTTGTTTCACAATGTTAGCAGCGTGATCTTCGTTTGATTACCTTTGGATCAGTTCATAATACACTGACGATGAGTGTGTGCTAAGCAGAGTCTCGCATCACACGCATGATCCCATGATCGGTTCATAGGTTAGCGGTGATTTTAGAAAGTTTAACGATGGCGGTGTAGCACAGGGCCCAACAATAGATCGCAGTGGGGCAGTAATGCGTGTGTGGCAATCGTACCAGGGCACACCGGATCTCGAGCAGTAGCTGTAATAAAACTGTCGAGTCTCTGAAGAAGGCTCAGGGCGATAAAATTGCAGTTGCTGTTGCAATTGCAGAGATGAGGGGATGGTGCACAGAGGGAGGCAGCAATTAGAGTACAATAGAGCTGAGCGTCAATACGGAGCACGAGCTCAGGGCGATAAAACTGAAAAAAAATCAAAATTTAAACTTTGAAAAAATTTAAAAAAAATACCAGAGTGTAGCCTATGATTTATTCTACTAGTGTGTAAAATTTTATTACGAAATATCTTATATTTTATCCTCATAAAAAATAACAAAAATCTAGATCTGGGAATAAAATTTCAAATCTGGGTACATATTCCAACTTTTGTCCATTTTGTCTTTTTTGCTGAGGTTGCAATACAAGGTATTTCATAGTACAAATTTACACCCTCATAGTGTATGTAGTTGACTACATCCTTGTATTTTTTTTTAATTTTTTTTTGAAACTTTAAAATGTCAATTTCACAAAAATTCAAAAAAGGGCTCCAGGGAGCCTGGGCACCAAAGCGATTTTCGATATGGTGACCGGGCTCCATGGAGCCCGTTTTACGAATTCAACAAAAATCGACATTTTAAAGTTTCGAAAATTTTTGAAAAAAATTCTTAGATGTGGGCAATAGTGACTTTTAGCTGCGTGCAAAAAATCAACGCGAAATATTTCGTATTTTGGGCTGTGTAAAAATGACAAATTTCTAGATCTGAGACTGTGAACAGTACAGAATTCGAAATTTTTCAGATTTGTCAGAATTTGTCATTTTTGTGTAGGCCAGAATACAAACTCTTTCGCGCTAAAATTTCGCAGGGTTGTAGAATAAGTTATATTCAACATCTAGAATTTTAGTTCAGAATTTTTTGAAACTTAAAAATGTCGGTTTTCAAAAAATTCAAAAAGGGCTCCAGGGAGCCCGTCCTCTATAGCCATTTTCCGTGACTCAGTTGACTATAAAAACTAAAATAATATATTTGTGCTTAGTTGGAGGAGAGAGGGGAGAAGAGAGAAGAATAGTGGGCTCTAATGCAAGAGCCAGCTCTAGCACGTGCTCCTAGGAACTTTATGAGAATGACATGTGGGCCATCTGTTCATAAAGTAGTTCATTTTTATAGTTTGTTATTATACTTATTGGCTATAGAGCTGACTATAAATAACGTGACAACTTACTATAGCTAACAGTTGGCTATACTACTATTGTTCTTGCTCTTACTAGGCTCCATCTGCGCCCCGTTAGTCCCGTCCCGTCACGTGAAATAAATCACGGACCCCCAGAGATAATGAACTCCCAAGTCATATCCCGAGATTCACTGTACCTGTCGAGGCAATAACAATGGCGACCCATGGAAGGGTGTGGACTTCAGAACTGCCAGCTGCTTTAATTTACTCGTCGTCTCCTTCATCCGTTCATTCATTTTCATGGCGTGAATGCCACATCACTTCATCGGCATGGCGTGCTACGCTACGGGTAGTAGTCTGGTGGTACTGGTAGCACTGAGTCTTGTGTCTGCTTGAATGCGAGAACCATCGTGCAATCCATGTGATCGCTGATCGTGCAATGCAGATGCTGCAATTCGCTTTGATCGTTCATCCGTGTAGTTGCTGAGGTCTGTATTTTCTCAACCAATGATGCTAAATGCTAGTACTAATTCTGTTCGAATTGACGAGCTCAAGGCCAAACGCTACTAATTGCAAAACGGAATTCAGATTAGAGACATGGAGATTGAGCTGACGAGTGACCACTGATCAAAGAGTGAAACATCAAAACGAATGAAAGAATCCACCACAGAGATCACTTCGACTATAATTCTGATCAAATAACAACATAATAGAATAACACGGAGAAAATGGGAACAAATGGAAAGGAAGTGGAAGGAAGGAGAAAGAAGCTACAGGGAGGGAGAGATATACTGGTGACAAGTCTGACTGACGGTGTTCACAGCGAGCGTCCGGGCGTGGAGGTGGCGACCGGCCGATCAGCTATCTAGCTAGCTACTTCTACGGGCCCGTCATCGGAGGCGGCGGCGACCCGTAGGACACCCCGTAGACAGGCTGGACCGGTGGTGGCGGGGACGAGTATGACATCCCGTAGACCGGCGGGAGCAGCGGCGGCGGCGGCGAACCGTAGGACACACCGTGGACCGGTGGCACCTCTGCTGCGGGAGGTGGCGGTGGGGACGAGTATGCCACGCCCTGCACCGGCGGGAACGGCGGCGTCCCGCCGGGTTGTGAAGATGGCCCGCCGCTTGGAGGTGGCGGTGGTGTCCAGGGGCCCGGCGCGGGCAGCGGCAGCGGCGAAGACGGTGTCGGGGCGGTTGACGGCGCTGTGGGCGGCGTGACGTACCCTGGTGGCGGAGCCGCGGGTTGGCCGGACGGTGAGGACGCAGACGGCGGCTGGTAGCCGCCGGACGGAGGCGCACCTGGCGTGTGCGAGGGCGGCATTGCGTGCCCGGGGCTCTCGCCGGAAGTCGGTGGCGGCGGCGCTGCCGTTCCTGGCGTCGTGGAGCCACCAGGCGGCGATGGGTAGGACGGAGTAGCCGAGCCCGGTGGAGGTGGCGGAGTCGACGACCCCGGCGGCGGCAAAAACGGGCGTGGCCCAGGCGATCCCACTGGGGTGGGCGGCGTACGGCCACCTCCTCGTCCGCCCCTGCTCGGGCTCGGGGGACGGACAGGCACTGCTGTCGCCGGTGCCTGGCATTGCGCCCTGCTGCAGTCGAACGGGCGGGCAGCAGCGGCGGCGCACTGCGCCGGCGGCCGCTGGGCGGGAGCACCGGGGATGCAGTTCCACGCGCCGTCGGCCGTGGCCACTGCGCACCCCGGCCGGAAATGGAAGAAGTTGTCGACGTAGGTGAAGTTCCTGAGGCTCTGCAGCCCGCAGACACTGCCCGGCACCGCGCCCTGGAGGAGGTTGCCGGCGACGTTGAGCTCCTGGACGGCCGCCAGCCCGCCGACGGTGGGCGGGAGCGGACCCTGGAGGCGGTTGCCGCTGACGTCGAACACGGTCACCTTCCTGAGCAGGCCCACCTGCGGCGGGACGCATCCGGTGAGGTCGTCGTCGATGAGCACGATCTCGTTGAGCGTCTCGGCCATCCTCCCGATGCTGGGCGGGATGCATCCGCCGAGCCGGTTGTGCGCGAGCACGAGCACGGACACGGGCGAGTTGCCGAGGTTGGCCGGGATGGGGCGGGTGAGGCGGTTGGAGTTGAGGAAGATGGCGTCGAGCGGGCGGTCGAAGAGCGCCGGCGGGATGGGGCCCTCGAAGTCGTTGAAGCGGAGGTCGAGGTACCTGAGGGAGGGGAGGTCGAGGATGATCTCCGGGAAGCCGCCGACGAAGCGGTTGTTGCTGATGTCGAGCTCGTGGAGACGGCGGAGGTGGAGGAAGGTGTCCGGGAGCACGCCGCAGAAGCGGTTGGAGTTGAGGTGGAGGAGGGCGAGGTCGGGGAGGCCCTGCGGGAGGGAGGAGGGGAGGAAGCCCGCGATGTCGGCGTGGTTGAGGTCGATGCCGGCGACGACGACCACGCGGCCGTCGTCGGGGTGCGGCGCGCAGTAGACGCCGTTGTAGGCGCAGACGTTGGGGCCGAGCCAGTTGGCGGTGAAGTTGGTCGGGTCGGAGAAGATGGCGGTGCGGCGCCAGGTCTGGAGCGCGATGTAGGCGGCGCGGAGGCGCGGGTTGGGGAACGACCAGGACGGCGGCGGGTCGAACGGCGTGGGCCCCGGCTGGGACGCGGCCGGGGTGAGCGCGAGGGCGAGGAGCGCCAGCGCGAGGAGGTGGTGGCTGCGGCCGGTCATGGCCGCGCGCGGTGGGGTGCGGCTGGCGGCGGCGGCAGAATTGGTGTGGGGGGGAGAGGAGGTTTAGCTCGGGGGTGGTGGAGTGGGAGTGAGGGAGCGTGGAGTGTGATGGAGAGTGAGGGGGCAGCTGGCAGGGAGAGTGGCAGAGGAATCACATGGCGAGGGTTAACGCGGAACGAGAAGCTCGAGGCAGAGAGAGGCTGTGTGAGATGGGCCGGGCCGGGCTGGGTTCGCACGATTTATAGAGGGCCGGGCCGTAGCCGTAGAGTCAATGCGCAATGTGGGTGTGTGCATGTATAGGACGAGATCTATGTATACAGTAAATGGAATGCGGAAAGTGTTTTTGACTCCCCAGCTCCACTTATGCCTCCATTTTTAAAAAATATGAAAATATAAAATTTTATTACAAAATTCTTTGTATTATGATCTACATAAAAATAACAAAATCTGATAAAATTTATAGATTTAAAGTATACATAGTCAGATCTACATATTTGTCATTTTTGTATAGCTAAAACTACAAAGCGTTTGAACTTGATTTTTTGCACGTTTGTGAAATAAATAATTGGCTATAACCTAATTTTAGTTTCAAATTGTTTTGATACACAGAAGTATGATTTTCAATTTTTATAAAAAAATTAGGACACTAGTGCCCATATGCAACAAATCTCCTCTCAAATGAAATAGTCGTATAGCTTCAATATGTCAATGGTTCTTCTGATCGTAATGTTTCATCCGTGCAAACCGTGTAGTTCCATGGTCTCAGAAATTTAAACATGGAGAACAACGCACACCAATTGTATATCAAAATAATCAAGTTTGGTCCAGCATTTTTTCCCCAAACAGTAGAATTACCCAATCTTCGCATCAAAGAGATGCATACAACACTAGAGGATTAGACAAGATTTTATGCCTTGACGACCACTGCCGCCTCCTCGTTAATATCTAAAGATAGTGCCTTGTGCGCACACTCCAGAAGTGTAATATCCCAGCATTTAGGATCAAACGAAGGGTAGAAATAGGACCTTTGTGCATTCATACATCTAAAATCTGAGTAAATTTTTCGCAAATTCAAAAACCTGAGAGAGCAAAGCTTCTATCTAATAACATCTAGGGTTAGAGGTTATTAGAATGCTATGAGTTTTGCTATGATCTCTGATGATGTTGTTTATGTGATTTTGGAATTTTATTTTGATTTTTGAATATTATCAAACAAGAATAAATAATCATTAATAAAACATAACTCAATAATAAATTGAGTTGGATAATAGAATTGGAATAAGTAAATAAAGCAAACTGAAATATCACTTTATTAATGTTAAACACATTTACAATGTCTTTACAATTTTGTAACTGAAAATAGAATTACAAAAATGAAAAATAAAAGAAACCTAATTCTAAACTATCTATTTCATCTTCAAGATCTTCATGTTGATCTTGAATCCATAACCTGCAAAAAGAATCACAAAACAAAATGAAACGGAAGAGGGGTTAGAGTTAGTTACTCTCAGACATGGGCAATGGTATTGCCAATTGCATCATCGAGTGTAAAATTGATCAAGTTTAGAATCTGTTCTTAAAAAGCTGGTACAAAATATTGTGCACCCAACACTTTAGCAACCACAGCGTCACAGAGAGTGAAGTGAGGATCAGATCAAGCCTGAGTGACAAGCAGCTTAGCTGCTCACAAGCAGCTCAGTCACACTGACTGGCTGTGGTGTTGTCAACACCACAGCAAAACGGTGTTGCCAGCAGCTGGAGTAGATAAGCACAGCTGGAAGAGAGTGAACACAGTCATTTCGGCCAGAACCAAAGCAACCAGGAGAACACAAGTTCTCACAGCACCAAATACCATCCAACAAACAAACCAAGGGATTGAATCCCTGGAAGCTAAAGAAGGTGGCAAGGTGGAGTAGCCCATGACCAGGAGGAGAAGGGCAGGCACCAGAAGCTTACCAGGAGGAGAAGGGCAGACAGGAGTCGAACCAGGAGGAGAAGGGCAAGCTAGGAGCAAACCACAACTCTCTAGCAAGAAGTAGCAGCTCAACTTCAAGACTTTAGCTGAAAAACTCTAGCCAACAGGTGGATACTTTTGCACCTCATATTTCACTGCCAGTGCATGAAATCATGCATGGTTGGGTATTGTAGAATATCCCTCGGACTTGCAAAGTGGTGCTTTGTCAAGTTCATCACTGGGAGTGTTGTTTAAGCCAAATAGAAACAACCAGGGTAACAGCCTCAGCTTGTGCTTCACTGGCAAGCTTAGTCTAGCAAAAGTATGAGCATGCATATGATCAGGTTGTGCTGGGCACATATCCAACAGGATATGCACCTCAGACACACAACAAGACCAATACAACTATCAAATCTCAAAACCTTGGATAAATAAGCAAGCAAATCATCTCACAAGATTGTGAGTGGCCTTAGACCAGCATCACTGGCCTGTAAAACAAGGTAAGTTTCACCAACAGTTAGCCAGTTCAGGATTTGGTTGCTGGGCACATGACCAAAGGGTCATGCACCTCAAACACAACACACCCATTGAATTTGGGAGCCACCAGAGAGAAATTTAACTTTATCATCTTCCATAGCTTCTACTAGGAATCAACAAATCAACAGTAGCAGTAGCTAGGTGATAGGATTCAGTTAACAAAACTGAATCTTTGCTAACAGTGCATCACAGGCACAGTCTAGGGCATAAATCATCGTCATCACAGCAACCCATTTAGAACCAAGGAAATATTGATCAAATCATCTTCCTAGGCTATTCAGCTAGGAATCATTAGTTTAACTATCATTTTATAACTGAACCCTTGCAACACTACAAGATTCAGACTAACATTTCTGTCATGACCAAATCATTGATAGAGGAGACAATAGCACAGCATAATCATCACCTGACCAAGCATAGAAACTAACTGAATTTAGAAATTCAGTTATATACACAAGTAACTCAAACAGCATGGTAGCATAAGATTTAGAGATTATTATAGAAAGTTACAGGTGTTAACTAAACCTTGCAACAGGGCAAGTTTCAGCATAACAATTCTGTCAAAGAAATTCACTAAAAAAGATAGGAGCACAACAGAGATTTCACCAATCAAACATGGCATCAACTAACCAAATCAATCCATCTCACACAATAGCATCAGTTAGCAGCAGCACAGAGCTATGCCTATGAGTTTGGCTCCCTGGCCATGGCCAGATGGCCAGAGACCATGGCCGGAGAAGAGAGAGAAGGTTAGAGAGGAGGAAGACACACTCACCGACGCCCAGACGCTTATCTGGACGGCATGGCGGGGCAGTGCCCGCGCGGCCGGCCAGAGGCTGCCCGAGGGAGTCTTCACCACGGCACCACCGGGAGCACCACACCACCGGCGTACACACACACACACCATGGTCTCCTCGGAGAAGCATCGCAGGCACCACAGAGAGCCGGCAAGGTGGCGAGTTCAGAGGCGACGGAGAGGCAAAATCCCGAGTGAGATCCAGCCCTGGATCTCCTCGGAGAGGAGACGGCCAGCAAATCCACTTGGTGGAGATGGAAGAGGGCATGGAGGAGAGCAACTCGTCCATGGTGGCGGCGGCGAAGCTCGCCGGAGTCGGCCGGAGTCGCCAGGCGGTGGCGGGGCAACTAGGGTTTGCTAGAGAGGTGCTCGGGAGCGAGAGAGGGGGAGAGAATGAGTGAGAGCCGAGTGGGCTGGGTCGGTTTGACCGACCCAGGCCCGGGCCTTGATGGGCCAGTAGGCCAGGTGGGCTGGCTGGGCCTCTGGGCCAAGTCCATGTCCTATTTCTTTTCCTTTTCTTTTTATTTCTCTAATTTTAACTAAAAGAGTTGTGATTTCTGTTTTCTTTAAAATTTCAAATTTAAATCAAATTCATATTTGATTAAAATAAACTTCAGGAAACAACTCTTTATTTAAAAATGAAATGTAAATTTGATTATCAAATTCAAAAAAGCAATATTCCTTTATTATCAAATTCCAAAATGCTTAATTTTTAATTACTAAAATAAAAATTAATTCTTTTCTTTATTAAATTAATTCCTTTTCTTTTCAAACAACTATAACCAATGTTTTATAATTTCAAATGGCTTTCAAACCCTAATTGATTGTTTGAATTACCATGTCTAGGGTAAAACACACCAATAGTACCTTGTGTTGTATTAAAACACTTTAATAATACAAGTCTTGGGTAAAACACACAAATAAGTAAACAAAGTCAATGAATCATCATGCATTGCATATCATTGCACATAGCATCCATTTGCTTCTTTAAACATTGTCCTTACCAGACAATGATTGGATTTCTGTAGAACAAGGAGATCAGGAGCATCGCCAAGTATCCGACTCCATTACCTTTCAGTCACAAGGCAAGTTTATCTTGCTCATATCTCTTGGTTGCACTGGTTTTGAAACTACTTGCAAAGTGTTGACTTCAAACTCTAACATTTCTAAACAGGATGGAAAATCTATTTTCATAAGTAATATGACTAGTGGTTATCGACCAGTGGTGATAACCTAGGAAGGCTGGCAGGTGGAACCACGGTAAGATTGTTGTGGTGGAGGTTCCACTTGCATGGGAAAGTAAACCTATGATTAAATACCAATGCCACAGTTATTCTTGTGCCGTAAAAATCGTGTCGTCCAAGAGACTTGGAATGGGACGGGAAAGTCATCTGTATCTTCTCTCGTTCGCATGTCAATGGACACTCAGCTACCATTCGCCGTATGTCTTGCGAGAATACGTGCACATGGGTGGGAACCCTTAGTGCCCACGGCCACTGGTGTCTATGATGGTCCGCAAGGGACACCTAGGTACTTCATCATTGGGGGTAAATATCAGGGGCACAACCTGCTTGCATGAATTGGGTGGGCATGCGTTGTGCGGAGAAGGCAGTGAATGGCTTGGACCAATGACTGGGCCCCACACCATGGAAGTGTGGACGGGAATGTGGATTACTTCATACGCTATGGAGCGTCTTCCGACGAGGACTCGGAGTGAAGAATGTCTAACTAGTAGAATAGTTCCGTAGTCGAGGAACCGAGCAACTGTAGGATAGGAATAAGTTGTTGAGTTATTCAAGGGTTTAATTATTTGAAGCTTTCCAGTTGCTGTAAACACTAAGCACTTGAGGTGTTCTCTTGTGGGGAGCATTTCGTTATCATCACGCTTTGGTTTGTAATAATATGAAGTTCAGTTTGTATTTGGGCCCGCAATGTTTCTGCTGTACCATTCTGAGGGATGTAATATTTGTGGAGGGTTGTTCTGCAAGTGTTATATCAATGACTTGCATACTACAACATGCAGTGGTATGCTGGGTCACCGCAGCTGGTATCAGAGCAATTGCTTTGACCTTAGGTTGGAAACCTAGTAAAGGGATAGAACCTGTAGGAGTCTAGTAGCAACGGTAAAGAGTTCTCTAAATCTATGATGGTTATTCACTTGGGAATAACATGGTCATATTTTTAGTGTTACAATTCTTTATTATGATGCATCATACTAATTCTATATCCTATTCTTGTAACAGCTAATATGGCATCGAGAATTCCAGCATGCACCGTTTGGTCACAGAGGAAGACTCTGGAAGACTATGAGGGAACTTTGACAGAGCAGTTAGGATTACTGCTACGGGCTTTTGGTCCCAGTACCGACATCCCTGTTAAGACCTATACTTACAAGGATGACGGGACTGCGGTCAAGTACCGCGTCGTGATCATGCTACCAGATGGATTAGCACCTAGTCCAGTTTAGCCTTCAGGTGAAGGTAGAGGTCAGATGGCAGCCTACCATGAGGCTGTAGTGCGAGCTATTGCGACTATCAGGGAGTACAGAGCGGTGGAGTTAGCAGGTACCACTTTTACCGCTATTCCACATGACTCCCTGATGGATGAGCCGGGAATAGATCATGGTGTACTGGTGAATAAGAAGCCTAAGTTGGCAGCCAGACTTCTTGATAGGTACAGGAAGATGGTGGGATCACTGTATAACACCCACCAGGTCCTAGTCGAGGACAAGGCGGAGATGCTTGATGACCTCACAGACACTACTAGGAGGCAGGAGCGAGCACAGATGACTAGGCAGGAGTCGGAGGGATCACATTTCTCACCAGTTGTGGGAACTCACAGATACCCGACACAGCCTGGACCTTCTAGGTATTCACCCACTCCAGAGCCTATACATTACCCAGTTATCACTTCTAGTATGGAGGCGCAGCAGGGTCTCAAGGGGGCCTCGGAGTCCAAGCTTCCCATTGAGAACTCTGATGGGTGGAGGTTTGACTGGCTGGGAGATGGTCAGCAGTATACTAGCTTGTATGGAGGGACAGCTCAGGCGGCAGGAGGAGGAGATGCCGTAGTCACTCCTGTTGTATCTATAGAGGAGGAGGACCCTATGGAGGTTCAGTTTGAGAGTGAGGAGCTGGTTGATACACCTATGGAGCAGGATACACCATTTGACCACACCTACTGCACTGAGAGTGTGTGTTATGGAGAGGCGGAGCCTTTCCCGACTATGACTGCTCACAAGACCAGGGTGTACTTCGAGAGTTACCTCAGACTGAATAGACTCGTGTTGAGTGATACATCTATGATGGACACGTCTGACTCGGACTATGTTCCGGGCGGTAGGCCGTTCGTTCCAGAGACAGTGCGCCAGACTACACGCCAGCACAGGTGGACTCCGGGCATGTACTATGAGCCGTGAGACCAGGACAGGATGTCAAGACCAAGTCAGAAGCTTAGTTGTATATGTGAATGCAGCTAGTGCTAGTAGTATGTTGTAGTAATAAGAGAGACGGTAGAACTTTCCAGTCTTGATCTATGAGTGTACTCCACCTGTGTGAGTACGTGTTGTAATAATGATTCTGTATCGGTTTGCATGTGTTGTATAATATGTACCCTATATTTGGTTTTCTTGCGATCTTTCATTTGGAGTTGGATTTCTGTTTTACATTGTGTGACTAGTTCTGGGCATGATGTGAAGCTCAGAAAGCATGGGCATGGTGTAATTATGAGATCTTCGCTTGATGTTACAGGACTAGAGGGGCTATGGATACGGGTGTAGCTGCCGAAACCGAAGAGCAATGCTTGGCGCAAGAAGCTCAAACCAAGGCAATGAATGACCAGCAAGCAGAAATGGAATCCAAAGCTAAGGCTGATCAAGAAGCTCAAGCTCATTTACTACCACCACCATTCAGGCCTTTGGCGGAGCAAAGCTTTATGTAGTATATGCAGTTCATGCAAGAGACACGGAACAAGTTTAGGCAAGAGCTTATGGGGCAGGTTGGAGCCGGAAGGGTTCAGGAAGCAAGAGGGGTAAGTCTTTCCGACTTCCTCAATGCAAAACCACTTCCCTTTGCTTCCGCGGTGGAACCTATGGATGCGGAAGACTGGCTGATGGACACGAAGAGAAAGTTGAAGGCTGTTGGAGCCAATGACGAAGAGAAGGTTCGTTATGTTGTACATCTTTTATCTGGACCAGCCGCAGCATGGTGGGATAACGAAGTGACACTGCAACATCCGGAGAAGGTATTCTCTTGGGAAGAGTTCAAGGAAAAGTTCCGTACCTTCCATGTGACGACCCCGAATTTATCACAAATTCGAAGTGCCCGTTATGCATTCCACCACAATCCCAGAATCATTGTTGTGATACACATAACGTAGTTGGTAACCAGTTTCATAGACATAACAATACGATGGTTCAAATACAATGGTCATAGAGACCAAGTTCATATTACAACACAATATAGCAGCGGAAATAACGTCTTCGGGTCCATGCCTTCACCCCACAGGCAAAGGCGACTCAGTAAAAGATCTTAGTTCTGATACTCTTCTTCATACCCTTCCTCCGGATACTCTTCCCCATAGTCTGGCCAAGTTGATAGCCAGGGACACAGCCGTGAGTACATTGGATGCACTCACAAACCATCTTATAAATGAAATGTTGAAGTAGATATGCAAGGTTTGATATGGTGGACTAAGCACTAAGTTTAGTTGCAAAAGCTAGTTTTATTTCCCAAGAATGTTCATTGGTGGAAAAGAGATTTAGTTTTCTAATTTCAATCTAAAGAGGAACTTCAAGTGTGTCAATATCAATGTCAAGTCAAGTCATGTCATTCACCAAGCTCACCATAAGTTATTATCATTCTTGACAAAAGTCAAGTACAGTTTGCCAACTGTCCATAATCGAGGACGCGGCTATTCGAATAGTTTGAAACCTCTGCAGAGGGGTACACTTTACCCACAAGATTCGATACATCTGCCGGGAGAAATCCACGGTTCGTCATACACAAAGTGTGCGAGGTTCAGATAATCAAACAAACTCTTTCACTTGCTCACTCTAATACAGGATCCTTCCCTAGAGCCCGAGACAGGGACATCTTCCATTCCGGCGCCTCTAGTTTTGCCCGCTCCGGAGTGCCGGATGAATGGAATTTCCACTCGGTTCAGAAGTACCCGCATACGGTGCACTTCTATAAAGGATGATACAAGACCTCCCATACTAGGGTGAACAAGCTACGGACTAAGCCCCTTCCCATTTAGGGGTAATGTGGTCGTACGGTAATGGTTGGCTCACATGGTACATCACTTATTATCATTTAGCAAATACATTCCATAGTTCTTAGTCAATATTATTTTCCTTCATAAGACCATCATGTAGGAGAATCTTCATTTCAAGTTTTCAAGTTCAAGTCACCAAGTTCAGATGGGGTTCCACTTAGAGATGGCCTCAATTTTATTAGCGACTAAGCAACTATATTGAGTGATGACACCACTAAGCTATAGTTGGATAAACTCAGCTTGATGCTCTTGCTAAGCAAGATATCACTACACTTCTATCATTCTACTCTAGCAATTCAATCACGCAATTTACTTAAAACAAGTAGAATGCAATAGTAAAGCTAGGCATTTGGAGTATGCTTCAAAAGATGGCTTGCCTTGGTTGGCAAAGTGTCCGGGGTATTCTTCTTCTTCTTGATAAAATTCCCCTTCAATATCCTCCTCAGCAACACTAGCGTCTAATAACGAATAAACACAATACACACAATCACCACACAATACTAACATCACTTCAAACACACAAACTTGTTTTCAAACAATAATATTCATGGTGGATTTTATAGAATTGGGTTGCAAGTTTTTCTCCCAAGTTTTTATTAAGTGCACAAGTTAGATTTTTCTACCAAATACCATAGGTGTTTTATTTTCCAAGCATTGGTATTGAACTAAGGGTGGTTGGATTAGTTCAAGTGAGGAGGGTTTAATTAAGTGGATTGGTATTGAGGGCAAAAATTAATTCTAAGTGTGCAATAGAAAACTATCATTTTATGCTTCAAACTAAGATGGGATTAGGGTCTAATTGGTACCACTAACAAGGTTTGAGTTGATTAAGGTGGACTAAACAGTAGGGAAGGTAATTAGTGAGTTTACAAATCAAGTTTCATAATTTTAGGTGGCTTAAACAATTTTCTAGAAATGTTCTATGATTAATAAAGCTATGGTCACATTATTCTTATTTATTTAAATCCCTAACTCAATTTGAATTCTAACCAGTTCTACAGTGTAGAGCAAATCCTAAGCTTTCCAACGCATATTCATTTGCTAGAAATGGATTTGTAAAACTCTTGGAATTAAGGTTTGAAAATCATATCTGAATCATATTTGAAATAATTCAAACGGCGGGAAAATAATTAAAAACGAAACGGACCAAATTCTAAACGAACGGGCCGATTCTCAACAGAACCCGAACGGGCCGGCCCGATAACGTTTTGCGCGGGGCGGGAAATGAATAAAACTGAACCTGATAGGTGGGGTCCGCTCGTCGGGTCACTTAAGTTTACCGAATCGGTACGCGACCGACGGATCAGGATCCAACGGCTCACAGGCATCGTGTTCGACGGCTAGGGCTGGAGCTCACCTGCGCACGGCGAGGAAGACGACGGCGACGGCGAGGCACGTAGAGGAAGCAGAGCTCGACGGCGACGGGCGGAAAAGAATCCGGCAGCACTCCTCCTCCAGCTCCGGCATCCGTTCGTCCAGCGGCGACCCAACGCGGTGGCGCTGCCTGCGCCCAGTAGCTCGCCGGCGTTGCAGGCGTCGTCGAACTAGAGCGAGAGGGAGGGAGAGATGGTGTCTGGGAGGTAGCTGGGAGCGGGGCGAGTTCGTTCGTTTGATCAGCGGGGGCTTTTATAGGCCAGAGCGTCGGGGGCGAGGGCGTCCAGAAGCTCGCCGGTGCGGGGGCCCTGGCGATGAGCGTCGAGCAACACCGGGCACGGCGGCCTTGCTCGCGTGCTGGAGGGGTTTGGTCTCGGCCGCGGAGTGCTGTGGGTCGGCTCTGGCGCAGTCACAGCGGTCGGCGTCGTGCAGGAAGAGGAGAGACAGAGAGGGGGGTCCTGGGCGCGTTCCTCTTCTTCCCTCCACTTCTCACGGCTCGGGTCAGGGCAGAGGGAGCTGGGCTCGACCGCGGCGTCGTCAACGAGCATGGCTACAGGCACGAGGCGAACGGCGACAGTGATCCTCACAGTAACCACGATTTTTCCCGATTTTCGTCTGCCAGGTGTTCGACGAAATGCCCGCATGAAACTAAATTTCGAATTTTTGAAAATTTTCACTTTGGGTGCTCAGCATATTAGCCAAGGTTTCCAAAGATACTTTTGTTACCAAGAAAGGTTAAGTTTTGCCGAAATCATATTTTGAATTTGAAGTTTGGTCACTGATTCGGATTCAAAGTTTGGCTGATGTTTGAGTGATGTTCTGATTTGAATTTTGGTTAGAAACTTCTTGGTTGAGTTAGTATATAACTTGGTCAAGCTCAACTAACTGGCCAAACCTTTGCTTGAGCCATAGATTTCTTAATATAAGTGTTCAAAGTAGGGTGGTCAATAATATTTTCTAGATCATCTTATTCTTCTCTTTTTCTTTCTTTCTTCTGTTTCTTGTTTCTTTGGTTCTTATAATTCTTCTCAATTGCTTCTGTTGGTTAAGTTAGAATTACTAACTATTGCACAACAAATAAAATACACACATGAAATCATAAAATACATACAATAGGAAATACATGCATACATGCAATAATAGATAAAAAGTTTTATCTTGACCCAAAATTTGGTATTTTAATTCATAGGAAGTGGATTACAATTTTCTGAGTTGTTACAATCTTCCCCCCTTAAAAAGAATCTCGTCCTCGAGATTCACTAATTAAGAACTAAAAAGATTGGGAAATTCTTTCTGAAGGTAATCTTCTCATTCCCAAGTAGCTTCATCTTCGGTGTGATTACTCCACTGAACTTTTAGAAACTTGATGCTTCGGGTTCGAGTGGTTCTATATGCTTCCTCGAGGATACGGGTAGGCACTTCACGATAGGTCAAATCCTTGTTGATGTCCACAGAACGGTGATCAACATTCTTGAAGAGTTCGGGCTTCTCCGGAACTTCAAGACATTTCCGAAGTAAAGACACGTGAAAGACATCGTGTACTTCAGACAATTCAGGGGGCATTTCCAACTGATAAGACACTTCTCCTCTGTGGCTTAGTACCTTGAAGGGTCCAATATACCTTGGTGCATGCTTTCCTTTTACTTGGAATCTTTGCATTCCCTTGAGAGGTGATACTCTAAGATAAACAAAATCTCCAATCTGGAAGGTCAGTTCTCTACGTCTCTTGTCAGCATAGCTCTTCTGTCTAGACTGGGCTGCCTTGAGGTAATCACGAATCATGCGAACCTTCTCTTCAGCCTCTTGCAGAATGTCCGGTCCAAATATCTGACTGTCTCCTGTTTCCGACCAATTCAAAGGGGTACGGCACTTTCTTCCATATAAAGCTTCAAATGGGGCCATTTGCAAACTGGCTTGATAACAGTTGTTGTAGGAAAACTCCGCGAAAGGCAGACAATCTTACCACTTAGCCCCATAGGCTAGAACACAGGCTCTCAACATATCCTCCAGTATCTGATTCACCCTTTCGGTCTGTCCATCAGTCTGAGGGTGGTAAGCTGTGCTAAAGGCTAATTTGGTTCCCAAGGCTTGATGCAAACTTTTCCAAAATCTCGAGGTGAATTGGGTTCCTCGATCAGAAACTATGGTTTTAGGGACTCCATGCAAACTAACAATTCTGGATAGATAAAGATCTGCTAGCTGTCCAGAGGTATAAGTGGTCTTGACAGGAATAAAGTGGGCAACTTTGGTAAGTCTATCCACAATGACCCAGATAGAGTCATTCCCATGGCTAGACCTTAGAAATCCAGTGATGAAATCCATTCCAACAGATTCCCACTTCCATTCCGGAACTTGCAAAGGTTGCAGCAATCCCGCAGGACGTTGATGTTCAGCCTTGACTCTTTGACAAATATCACACTTAGATATGAACGATGCAATCTCACGCTTCATTCCATGCCACCAAAATTGCTCCTTCAGATCTTGATACATCTTGGTTCCACCGGGGTGGATGGAGTAAGGTGTCTCATGGGCTTCCCTCATAATAACTTCCTTCAATTCTGAGTCCGCAGGCACACAAATACGTCCTTTATACCAAAGAACTCCTTGATCATCTTCTTCAAATCCTGGCACCTTGCCGGAACTAATTCTGCGCTTAATTCCGTCAATACTCTCATTTCCCTTCTGGGCTTCTTTGATTTGGCTCATCAAGGTGGGTTGAAACTCCAGGTTGGCTAAAAATCCTCGACTGACTAGTTCCAATCCAAACCTTTCAAATTCTTGGTGCAACATGGGTTGCTCCTCTTTGATCATCATATTCAACGAGCAGGGCTTCCTACTCAATGCATCGGCCACTACATTGGCCTTACCGGGGTGGTAATGAATTTCCAGATCATAATCCTTGATTAACTATATCCATCTTCTTTGTCTCATGTTCAACTCCTTCTGAGTGAAGATATACTTCAAACTCTTGTGGTCAGTGTAGATCTCGCAACGGTTACCCATAAGATAGTGCCTCCAAGTCTTCAAAGCTAGAACTACAGCTGCTAACTCCAGATCATGGGTTGGATAATTTTCTTCATGAGGTCGAAGCTGCCGGGAGAGGTAAGCTATGACCTTGCCTTCTTGCATTAACACACAACCAAGTCCAAGTTTGGAGGCGTTGCAATAGACATCAAAGTTCTTGGTGATATCGGGCATGGTTAAGACGGGGGCGGTTACCAATCGCTTCTTGAGCTCTTGAAATCTCTCTTCACACTTAGGGGTCCATTCAAACTTCTTGTCCTTCTTCAACAATTGGGTCATGGGTCTGGCAATGCAGGAGAATCCTTCAACAAATTTGCGGTAATATCCCGCTAATCCGAGAAAACCTCTAACCTCAGTTTGAGTGGTAGGGGCTTCCCATTCCAAGACCGATTTGATCTTCTTTGGGTCTACTGATATTCCTCCCGCTGATAATACATGGCCTAAGAATCCAACTTCCTTCAACCAGAACTCACATTTACTGAACTTGGCATACAGCTGATGCTCTCTCAGGGTCTCTAAGATTAATCTCAAATGGGTGGCATGCTCTTCTTCGGACTTGGAGTAGATAAGGATGTCATCAATGAAGACAACAACAAACTTATCCAGAAACTCTATGAAAACCTTATTCATGAGGTTCATGAAATAAGCAGGGGCATTGGTTAATCCGAAGGACATTACGGTGTACTCATACAATCCGTATCGGGTAGTGAAGGCTGTTTTAGGTATATCGGTTGCACGGATCTTCAGTTGATGGTATCCAGTTCGAAGATCTATCTTCGAAAAGACTCGAGCTCCGGTCAATTGGTCAAACAGATCATCAATCTTTGGGAGAGGATACTTGTTCTTGATGGTCACATCATTTAGCTTGCGGTAATCAGTGCACAGTCGCCTGGAACCATCACTTTTATCCACAAACAAGACGGGTGATCTCCAAGCAGAAGAACTTGGCTGAATCAATCCCTTACTCAAAAGGTCATCCAGTTGCTTCTTCAACTCAACTAGTTCAGCTGGGTTCATACGATAGGGTCGTTGGGCTATGGATCCAGTCCCTGGAATAAGCTCAATGATAAACTCAATATCCCGATCCGGTGGCATTCCGGGTAGCTCATCGGGAAAAACATTCGGGTATTCACAGACGATGGGAACTTCCTCTATAGTGGGTCCTGAGATACTCTTATGACATCTTGTGGATTGGGGTGGTTTTACGGACACATGCTTTACTACAATTCCAGTGCTACTCTTCATGGTGATGGTCTTCTTGGCACAATCTATCACTCCTTGATGGGAAGACATCCAATTCATACCGAGAACTACTTCCAAACCTTTGGTTCCCAAAACTATCAAATTGGCTAAGAAAGATATTCCATGAATTTCTATGGGAACTGCCAAACAGTTCCACTCGGCCCTTGTTGTTGACCCAGGTATTTGTACTAGCATGGCATGTTTCAGGGTTGTTGGTTGAAGTCCACTTTTATCAACAAATAACTTAGTGACAAACGAGTGTGAAGCTCCAGAATCAAACAGAACTCTTGCAGGAACGGAATTAACAGGGAACATACCAAGCACAACGTCGGTTGCCTCCTGAGCTTCTTCCACATTCATGTGGTTCAGACGGCCTCGAGGGTGAGGCTGGTTCCTTGGTGGATAATTCTTGCCATTCCCAACACGGCGCTGCTGCTGAGCAGGAGCAGTGGTCTTGGATGCATCATTTAGCTTCTTGGGGCACTCATTGGAGTAGTGCCCTTTGAGTCCGCACTCATAACAGGTAACACCAGACTTGTCACCCGACTTGGGTGGCACATGTGCTCCATTGGGCCTGGGAGCATTGGGGTTGAAGTTGTTGCCATTAGGTCTTGGAGGTGCACGGTTGAAGTTGTTGCCGGGTGGACGGCTAGGAAAGTTGGGACGTGGAGCAGGTGCAGATGGCCTCATAGGTCTTGGGGCAAAACCCATAGGTGGATTTCCCCTCGGCTTCTGCGAATTGCTCGAGTTGCCCTGATTCATCATACGGCGCTTGCGGTTCTCTGCAGCTTGCTTGAGTTTGCCTTCCATCTGAATGGCAGAATCAACCAATGACTCCAGGTCGGCAAAGTGAATGCTGACCAAGACACATTGCATCTCATCATGAAGTCCATCCAGAAACCTTTCTTGCTTCTTCTCAGTGGTGTTAGTGTCATCTGGGGCATACCTAGACAAGGTAAGGAACTTGTCACGGTAGTCAACCACAGATAGGGAACCTTGCTTCAGATTCCTGAACTCATCTCTCATCCTTTTAACCAATCCCAAAGGAACATGGGCTTTGCTAAACTTGCTCTTGAACTCCTCCCAAGGCATCACATACCCTGGGGCTTGCATTGCACGAGTGCTATCCCACCAAGCTCTTGCGGCTCCAGCAAGATAGTGGGTGGTGTATAAGACCTTCTCACTTTCACCAACTTCGGCAACTGCCAAATTGTTCTCCATGGTGCGAAGCCAGTCATCGGCATCTAAGGGTTCTTCAGACTTAGTGAACATAGGTGGGTTGGTATTCTGGAAACTCCTTAACTTGGATCGGTGATCACCATGGCCATTGTTTTCTCCTTCACCATGGCCATTTCCATTGCCATTGTTGTGGTTCATTGCCATCTGGGTTAGTTGCTGAAGGGTGGCCAAGTTAGCTTGGCGCTCAGCTCGGGCTGCTTCCCGGTCTTCCATGATCAACCTTAGCAGTTCGGCCATTTCCGGATTCGGGGGTGGGGGTGCTCGCGGCATCTGAAGATAAGGGGTGTAAGACAAGAGGGAAAAACTAATTGCTAAGATTTAATGTAACATATATGATGCAATTTTTGTCTTACTAAGGCCTTAAGGGCCAAATTCATCTTTCATTCAACAAGCATCACACATATCGTACATACGAGTTCACACATTACAAATGGTTTACATCAACCATTGCGACTCGTCTACTAGAGAGGGGAATACAACTCACACCTACACGAAGTGACTCAAAGTGAACTCATAACTAGATAACACGGGGATCTCCAATCTAAACAGCCGGCTCCTCGGGGTCTTCCTCCTCATCATCCACAATGAATCCTGCATCCTCATCATGCTCCTCATCTCAAGGTCCTCCATGAAGTCATCCTCGTCACTAATGAGGGCATTATCCTCCTTGCGGAGATCAATGCCTTCCTCCTCACCAAGGTGGCTCTCTAGACTCTCAATGTACTCAGTCAGCTCAGCCACATTGGCCTTCAACTCATCAATGGTGTGATCCCTCTCATCGCGCTGGCGGCGAAGACTCTTGCGATCCCTAGCAAGAATCCTGATAGTGCTCCTTGCCTCCACCAGTGCGAAGTGCTCAAGGTTGGCCTTGGTACGGGCACGATCGGCCTCCTGCTGAGTGGAGTACAGCAAGAAGTCCATGTGATTGATGTAGGTACTCGACTCATTTTGCCCTGGCATGTTTGCGGGACGCCCATCCGCATCACGTCGAGCAAAGTTCCTAAAGCGCTCCCCCTGGACCTCCTCAACATGCAGTCCGCACAAGCGGGCATGCATCTCCTGCATACCTCGGACCAAACCATCGGCCCAAGTGTTCTCCACAAGCTCAAACTTGATCCTTGGAGAACTCAAATCTCCCTTCTTGCCACGGCAACTGGCCCTGACAAGCCACCGTAGCTCTCCATCCGGGTGCTCATTGAGCACGGCTCCCTTGAACTCCGGATACAGACGATCCAGGAACAAGGTCAGGGTGGTGAGGTCGCACTCGAAACAAAGGCTGCCACCATGGCCCAACTGGTACTGCTCAGTGAATACCGGTGCCATCTACAAGTTTTAGATTAGCTTAAGTTAGTGATCAACTCAAGTGTGCAAAATTTTAAGTAGGTAAAAACTGAAGCATGTACAAAACTTTGTAAATAGATAGGAAAAGACTAAGCAATTTCAAACCATTACTTATATCTTTGCTTTTGTAAAGGTTCCAATTAACGCCCATTCTAACTAAGGTCTCATATGGTCAACCTAGGCTCTGATACCAACTTGTGACGACCCCGAATTTATCACAAATTCGAAGTGCCCGTTATGCATTCCACCACAATCCCAGAATCATTGTTGTGATACACATAACGTAGTTGGTAACCAGTTCCATAGACATTACAATACGATGGTTCAAATACAATGGTCATAGAGACCAAGTTCATATTACAACACAATATAGCAGCGGAAATAACGTCTTCGGGTCCATGCCTTCACCCCACAGGCAATGGCAACTCAGTAGAAGATCTTAGTTCTGATACTCTTCTTCATACCTTTCCTCCGGATACTCTTCCCCATAGTCTGGCCAAGTTGATAGCCAGGGACACAGCCGTGAGTACATTGGATGCACTCGCAAACCATCTTATAAATGAAATATTGAAGTAGATATGCAAGGTTGATATGGTGGACTAAGCACTAAGTTTAGTTGCAAAAGCTAGTTTTATTTCCCAAGAATATTCATTGGTGGAAAAGAGATTTTCTAATTTCAATCTAAAGAGGAACTTCAAGTGTGTCAATATCAATGTCAAGTCAAGTCATGTCATTCACCAAGCTCACCATAAGTTATTATCATTCTTGACAAAAGTCAAGTACAGTTTGCCAACTGTCCATAACCGAGGACGCGGCTATTCGAATAGTTTGAAACCTCTGCAAAGGGGTACACTTTACCCACAAGATTCGATACATCTGCCGGGAGAAATCCACGGTTCGTCATCCACAAAGTATGCGAGGTTCAGATAATCAAACAAACTCTTTCACTTGCTCACTCTAGTACAGGATCCTTCCCTAGAGCCCGAGACATGGACATCTTCCGTTCCGACGTCTCTAGTTTTGCCCGCTCCGGAGTGCCGGATGAATGGAATTTCCACTCGGTTCAGAAGTACCCGCGTATGGTGCACTTCTATAAGGATGATACAAGACCTCCCATACTAGGGTGAACAAGCTACGGACTAAGCCCCTTCCCATTTAGGGTAATGTGGTCGTACGGTAATGGTTGGCTCACATGGTACATCACTTATTATCATTTAGCAAATACATTCCATAGTTCTTAGTCAATATTATTTTGCTTCATAAGACCATCATGTAGGAGAATCTTCATTTCAAGTTTTCAAGTTCAAGTCACCAAGTTCAGATGGGGTTCCACTTAGAGATGGCCTCAATTTTATTAGCGACTAAGCAACTATATTGAGTGATGACACCACTAAGCTATAGTTGGATAAACTCAGCTTGATGCTCTTGCTAAGCAAGATATCACTACACTTCTATCATTCTACTCTAGCAATTCAATCATGCAATTTACTTAAAACAAGTAGAATGCAATAGTAAAGCTAGGCATTTGGAGTATGCTTCAAAAGATGGCTTGCCTTGGTTGGCAAAATGTCTGGGGTATTCTTCTTCTTCTTGATAAAATTCCCCTTCAATATCCTCCTCAGCAACACTAGCGTCTAATAACGAATAAACACAATACACACAATCACCACACAATACTAACATCACTTCAAACACACAAACTTGTTTTCAAACAATAATATTCATGGTGGATTTTATAGAATTGGGTTGCAAGTTTTTCTCCCAAGTTTTTATTAAGTGCACAAGTTAGATTTTCTACCAAATACCATAGGTGGTTTATTTTCCAAGCATTGGTATTGAACTAAGGGTGGTTGGATTAGTTCAAGTGAGGAGGGTTTAATTAAGTGGATTGGTATTGAGGGCAAAAATTAATTCTAAGTGTGCAATAGAAACTATCATTTTATGCTTCAAACTAAGATGGGATTAGGGTCTAATTGGTACCACTAACAAGGTTTGAGTTGATTAAGGTGGACTAAACAGTAGGGAAGGTAATTAGTGAGTTTACAAATCAAGTTTCATAATTTTAGGTGGCTTAAACAATTTTCTAGAAATGTTCTATGATTAATAAAGCTATGGTCACATTATTCTTATTTATTTAAATCCCTAACTCAATTTGAATTCTAACTAGTTCTACAGTGTAGAGCAAATCCTAAGCTTTCCAACGCATATTCATTTGCTAGAAATGGATTTGTAAAACTCTTGGAATTAAGGTTTGAAAATCATATCTGAATCATATTTGAAATAATTCAAACGGCGGGAAAATAATTAAAACGAAACGGACCAAATTCTAAACGAACGGGCCGATTCTCTACAGAACCCAAACGGGCCGGCCCGATAACGTTTCGCGCAGGGCGGGAAATGAATAAAACTGAACCTGGCAGGTGGGGTCCGCTCGTCAGGTCACTTAAGTTTACCGAATCGGTACGCGACCGACGGATCAGGATCCAACGGCTCACAGGCATCGTGTTCGACGGCTAGGGCTGCAGCTCACCTGCGCATGGCGAGCAAGATGACGGCGACGGCGAGGCACGTAGAGGAAGCAGAGCTCGACGGTGACAGGCGGAAAGAATCTGGCAGCACTCCTCCTCCAGCTCCGGTGTTCGTTTCGTCCAGCGGCGGCCCAACGCGGTGGCGCTGCCTGCGCCCAGTAGCTCGCCGGCGTTGCAGGCGTCGTCGAACTAGAGCGAGAGGGAGGGAGAGATGGTGTCTGGGAGGTAGCTGGGAGCGGGGCGAGTTCGTTCGTTTGATCGGCGGGGGCTTTTATAGGCCAGAGCGTCGGGGGCGAGGGCGTCCAGAAGCTCGCCGGTGCGGGGGCCCTGGCGATGAGCGTCGAGCAACACCGGGCACGGCGGCCTTGCTCGCGTGCTGGAGGGGTTTGGTCTCGGCCGCGGAGTGCTATGGGTCGGCTCTGGCGCAGTCACAGCGGTCGGCGTCGTGCAGGAAGAGGAGAGACAGAGAGGGGGGTCCTGGGCGCGTTCCTCTTCTTCCCTCCACTTCTCACGGCTCGGGTCGGGGCAGAGGGAGCTGGGCTCGACCGCGGCGTCGTCAACGAGCATGGCTACAGGCACGGTGAACGGCGACAGTGATCCTCACAGTAACCACGATTTTTCCCGATTTTCGTCTGCCAGGTGTTCGACGAAATGCCCGCATGAAACTAAATTTCGAATTTTTGAAATTTTTCACTTTGGGTGCTCAGCATATTAGCCAAGGTTTCCAGAGATACTTTTTGTTACCAAGAAAGGTTAAGTTTTGCCGAAATCATATTTTGAATTTGAAGTTTGGTCACTGATTCAGATTCAAAGTTTGGCTGATGTTTTGAGTGATGTTCTGATTGAATTTTGGTTAGAAACTTCTTGGTTGAGTTAGTATATAACTTGGTCAGCTCAACTAACTGGCCAAACCTTTGCTTGAGCCATAGATTTCTTAATATAAGTGTTCAAAGTAGGGTGGTCAATAATATTTTCTAGATCATCTATTCTTCTCTTTTGCTTTCTTTCTTCTGTTTCTTGTTTCTTTGGTTCTTATAATTCTTCTCAATTGCTTCTGTTGGTTAAGTTAGAATTACTAACTATTGCACAACAATAAAATACACACATGAAATCATAAAATACATACAATGGGAATACATGCATACATGCAATAATAGATAAAAAGTTTTATCTTGACCCAAAATTTGGTATTTTAATTCATAGGAAGTGGATTACAATTTTCTGAGTTGTTACATTCCATGTGCCAGAAAGTGTGGTGAGCTCAAGAGGTGGGAATTTGAAGACCTCAAGCAGGGAGTGCAACAATGATGGCTTATATCAAGGAGTTCACTAGACTCTCTCATTACGCAAGTGACGAGGTGAGTACTGACAACAAGAGGATGAAAAGGTTCCTCAGGGATTGGATCCATACGCGACGATGCAGATGAAGTTGACTAAGCACGTAACTTCCAAGAACTGATGGATACAGCCATCAGATGGGAGAATGACTATAAGTTGGTTCAGATGAGCCGGTTGAAGAGAGCCAAGACTGAGGCCAAGAGAGTTCAACCAACTCAAAGTACTACCAAATATGAGTTTCAAACCCAGGGTCAGGACAGGAGGAGTTCCACCCAACCGGAAGGTGTCACACCTAAAGGTCAGATCATCTGTCACAATGTGGACTTCCAGGACATTTCAAGAGTGAATGTATGAGCCAAGGATTATATGCCACGCTTGTGGAAAAGAGGGCACATTCGGCCTGATTGTCCTAGCAAACCAGCCGGAGGTTGGCCAGTCGACAGTGGAGGCAAGACATGAGGGGGTGGATGACCTGCATCTGGAGGTGGCAGTAGCAGCAAGAACATAAATGGGAAAAGAGGCCGGACGTTTGGGAAGCTAAATTGCACATCTCTGGAGGAAGTTAACAACTCTGAAACGGTGGTCATAGGTACGCTTAGCATCCTTACTCATCCCGGCAAAGTTCTTTTTGATACCGGTGCCACTACATCATTCATTTCCAAGAATTTTGTTGAAAAAAATGGGTTAAGGTGTCAGGTCGATGCTCATCCTCTGACTGTGGTGACGGACGGGGGTAAACTTTTAGTATCCCAATTCAAACTAGACCAGTCATTACGATCTATGACTATCCCTATTTCACCGATCTCTATGTTCTTCCACTTAAAAATATTCAAGTTGTTCTGGGTATGGATTGGATGTCTGATCATGGAGCACACATTGATTGTGAAGAGAAGACAGTGTCTATCCGGAAGCCTGGAGGTGGGAGAATGACTTATCAAGCAGATAAGCACACCCATGTGGAGATTGGAATTCAACTCAATTCTCTGAAGGAGGCCAAGTTGGAGGATATTCCAGTGGTTAATGAGTTCCTGGATGTATTTCCTCAAGAATTACCGGGAATGCCACCGGATCGGGAGATAGAATTCACCATTGATCTGAAGCCAGGCACAGCACCAATTTCTCAAGCACCCTATAAAATGGGCCCTAAGGAGTTGAAAGAACTGAAGGAGCAGCTAGATGAGCTAGAGAGTAAGGGATTTATCCAAGAAAGTATATCACCTTGGGGTTTGCCAGTTATTTTGTTGATAAAAGAGATGGAGGCAGAAGAATGTGTGGGGATTTCAGGAATCTGAACAATGTCACCATCAAGAACAAGTATCCTTTACCAAGGATTCAAGATTTATTTGATCAAGTTCATGGAGCTAGGGTTTTCTCCAAGATTGACCTGAGATCTGGATATCATCAAATTAAAATCAAGCCAGAAGATGTACCGAAGACTGCATTTGTCTCAAGGTATGGACACGAATACTTAGTTGTTCCTTTGGTTTGACCAATGCTCCAGCAATCTTCATGAATTTGATGAACAAGATTTTCATGCCATATCTGGATAAGTTTGTGATAGTGTTCATCGATGACATTCGATATACTCAAAGAATAAAGAGGATCATGCTAAACATCTCAGAATTGCATTGCAACTGCTAAGGGAACATCAGCTGAATGCTAAATTCAGCAAGTGTGAATTCTGGTTGGATCAAGTGGAATTTCTTGGTCATGTCATTAGCAAGGAGGGGATTGCCGTGAATCCAAGCAAAGCTCAGTCAGTTTTGGATTGGCAAGCACTGACCAATGTGAAGGAAATCAGATGATTCTGGGAATGGCCGGATACAATCAGAGATTCATTGAAGGATTTTCGAAGATAGCAGGGCCAATGACAAAATTGTTAAGGAAAAATACTCCATTTGAGTGGTCTGAAAAGTGTGAAGAGAGCTTTCAAGAGCTAAAGAAGAGACTCACAACAGCACCTATCTTAGCAGTACCAGAAACTGGTAACACAGTTTACTGTGATGCATCCAAGAATGGATTGGTGTGTGTTTTAATGCAAGACCGAAAGGTGATTGCTTATGGTTCAAGACAACTCAAGCCACATGAGAAGTCAATTATCCAACTCATGACCTAGAATTGGCAGCAGTTGTGTTTGCCCTCAAGCAATGGAGGCAATTCTCTACGGAGCCAAATGTTAGCTATACACTGATCACAAGAGTCTTAAATACTTCTTTACCGAGAAGGAGTTGAATATGAGAGAAAAGATGGCTAGAGTTTATCAAGGATTATGATCTTACCATCAACTATACTCCTGGAAAGGCTAATGTGGTAGCCGATGCATTAAGTTGGAAGAGCACAGAAACCCAGCTAATGGATAGAGAACTTCCAGAGGATTCTGCTCAAGGATCTAGAAAGACTGGAGATACAGTGTCTTGAAGTCAAATCGTTGGGAAGCATATTCACCATGAGGGTGATGGAAGAAAGGCAAAGTGACTTGAAGTATACTATATTCAGACGACAAGATGAAGATCCTTTTATTGCCAAAGAAATTCACAGAATTGAAGAAGGAAGACCATTTGAATTCCGTCTAGGTGATTTCAAATCACTCTGTTCCAAAATAGAATTTGTGTGCCAGATATACCGGAGATCAAAGGACTGATACTCAAGGAAGCTCATGAGAAACCATACTCCATTCATCCGGGAAGTACGAAGATGTACATGGATCTCAAGGAGTTATTTTGGTGGAATAACATGAAGCGCGGACATAGCCAAGTATGTAGCGGAATGCCACACTTGTCAGAGAGTCAGGTAGAACATCAAAGTCCAGCAGGTTTACTTCAACCTTTCGATATTCCGGAATGGAAATGGGAGGAAATCGGGATGGATTTTCATTACCGGTTTACCTTTAACCAAGAGACATAAGGATATGATATGGGTGATAGTTGATCGTCTCACCAAAAGTGCACATTTCTTGGCAGTAAACCAGAAGGATAGTGCAGAAAAGTTGGTAGAGATCTATGTAAGAGAAATCGTCAGCAAGCATGGAGTGCCCAAAGAAGACCGTCTCAGATAGAGGGTCTGTGTTCACATCAACATTCTGGGGTAATCTTCATGCAGCACTGGATCACAGTTGGATTTCAGCACTGCTTATCATCCTCAAACTGGAGGCAAAACTGAAAAAACAAATCAAATCTTGTAGGATATGCTACGTGCATTGTCTCGAGATTTTGGAGGTTCGTGGGATGAAACACTTACCTTTGGCAGGTTTTCTTACAACAACAGCTATCAAAGCAGCGTGAAAGCAAGCACCATTCGAGTACTCTACGACGCAAGTGTAGATCTCCAATATGTTGGTTTGAGCCAAGGTAGTCAGAATCCGATCCAAATCCTAGAATCCTACGATTTTACGACCCTACAACATCATGTCGATCAAATCCCACTATGAATCCCAATCTGATAGAATCCATGTTGAGTCCCGATCCAAATCATAGAATCCTATACAATATTGGTAAAATCTCGATCCTCTTTATAGACTTTACCAATTCTGAATGATTAGTTTGAGTCATCCTCTTAACTGTAGTAGTTATACTATGTCAACCTCCTAAGCCATTTTCACTTGTCGCACGATCCTTTATTTATCTCCTAAGCCCCAATGATTAACCGATAGGATCTTTCATCTCACTTAAAGAAAACCTTACAATAGCAAAGATATGTCCTCCTCTTATAAACACTCAATTCATCTTTCCATAGCATACTGTAAGAAAGTTTGGAGACATGATATGATTGATCGGTGTCTAAAGTAGGCCTCATAAGAAGGATCCATCAACATAGATTGCTAGAGACCTGAATGTCAAACACTCTAGATCGGCTGGAAAGTGGCATGCTACTTCAATACTTTAATGTTTTTATTTAATAAATTTGTAATTTGATGATTCTAAAGGTATGTACTTTTTTCACTGATATATATTCCATATTTATATACAAAATGAGTAAAAATACATGTAACATTTATAGAAGTAGTATGCATATATTTGTGATATAATATATGTCAAATAATTAAGATGCAATACCATACATAGTATACTTTGTGTATGCTCTCACCAAGGTCTCAACAGTAATTACAAGGAAGGGTTAATTAACATTGTATTTTACAGAAAAACTTACACTGGTGAGTTTTCTTTACTTTTTTTGGATATATTAGTGTAAACCATATGCTAGAAATTTTAGTGCTTAGTATTTTAGGTTTTCTATACTATCATACAATTTTTTTTGCATGGATAAACTCTTGGCTGAAAAATCTAGTAGAATCTAGAATTCTACGATTCGATTCTACGACTCGATTCTGTCGGAGGAAAATCGATCTGACTCCGAATCCTGACTCTGACTACCTTGGTTTGAGCCAGGAGGCAAGCAAGAATTTGAAACTGATTTCATCAAGGAGAAACAAGGTATCATTGATATCATTCGTGACCGTTTGAAGATAGCTCAGAGTAGACAAAAGAGTTATGCAGATCAAAAACGGCGGACATGGGAGCCCAAAGTGGGAGATATAGTCTATCTAAAGGTTAGTCATATGAAAGGAATTCGGAGGTTCGGTATTAAAGGAAAGTTAAGCCCAAGATATATTGGACCGTTCAAGATTCTGAGCCAGAATCAGAGTGTTGCTTTTGAATTGGAGCTTCCAGCAAAGTTGAAGCAAGTTCACAATGTTTTCCATGTTTTCGCAACTTCGTAAGTGTCTGAAAGCACCTGAAGACTCCGTTACTCATGATGATCTAGATCTCCAAGCAGATTTGACTTATGAAGAGAAACCAATAAAGATTCTAGAGGAGAACTGGAAGAGGCTTCGGAATCGTGCCATAAAGTTCTGTAAAGGTGCAATGGAAACATCACTCTGAACAAGAAGCAACCTGGGAGAAAGAAGAAGACTTGAGACAAACATATCCAGAACTCTTCATGTACACAAAGTTTTAACTTCGGGACGAAGTTCTGATAAGGGGGAAGACTGTAATATCCCACTATTTAGGATCAAACGAAGGGTAGAAATAGGACCTTTGTGCATTCATGCATCTAAAATCTGAGTAAATTTTTCGCAAATTCAAAAACCTGAGAGAGCAAAGCTTCTATCTAATAACATCTAGGGTTAGAGGTTTTAGAATGCTATGAGTTTTGCTATGATCTCTGATGATGTTGTTTATGTGATTTTGGAATTTCATTTTGATTTTCGAATATTATCAAACAAGGATAAATAATCATTAATAAAACATAACTCAATAATAAATTGAGTTGGATAATAGAATTGGAATAAGTAAATAAAGCAAACTAAAATATCAGTTTATTAATGTTAAACACATTTACAATGTCTTTACAATTTTGTAATTGAAAATAGAATTACAAAATGAAAAATAAAAGAAACCTAATTCTAAACTATCTATTTCATCTTCAAGATCTTCATGTTGATCTTGAATCCATAACCTGCAAAAAGAATCACAAAACAAAATGAAATGGAAGAGGGGTTAGAGTTAGTTACTCTCAGACATGGGCAATGGTATTGCCAATTGCATCATCGAGTGTAAAATTGATCAAGTTTAGAATATGTTCTTAAAAGCTGGTACAAAATATTGTGCAACCCAACACTTTAGCAACCACAGCGTCACAGAGAGTGAAGTGAGGATCAGATCAAGCCTGGGTGACAAGCAGCTTAGCTGCTCACAAGCAGCTCAGTCACACTGACTGGGTGTGGTGTTGTCAACACCACAGCAAAACGGTGTTGCCAGTAGCTGGAGTAGATGAGCACGGCTGGAGAGAGTGAACACAGTCGTTTTCGGCCAGAACCAAAGAAACCAGGAGAACACAAGTTCTCACAGCACCAAATACCATCCAATAAACAAACCAAGGGATTGAATCCCTGGAAGCTGAAGAAGGTGGCAAGGTGGAGTAGCCCCTGACCAGGAGGAGAAGGGCAGGCACCAGAAGCTTACCAGGAGCTTACCAGGAGGAGAAGGGCAGACAGGAGTCGAACTAGGAGGAGAAGGGCAAGCTAGGAGCAAACCACAACTCTCCAGCAAGCAGTAGCAGCTCAACTTCAAGACTTTAGCTGAAAAACTCCAGCCAACAGGTGGATACTTTTGCACCTCATATTTCACACTGCCAGTGCATGAAATCATGCATGGTTGGGTGCTACTCGTGTGATGGCGCCAGAAAAGAACTGTGGCGTTAAGTTGACGTGGGAGCAGTATGTCCTTGTGCGTGGTGATGACCAGCCCGTTGGGAACCCCAAGAGGAAGGTATGATGAGTGTAGCGGCTAGTTTTCCCTCAGTTAAGAAACCAAGGTTTAATGTCGATCTTGAAGAAGAGAGACGGTGACGACTGAAGGTGTTTGTGGAACCTGCACACACACAGACAAATACTTTGTCCCCAACTTGCGATGAGGTTGTCAATCTCACCGGTTTGCTTGAAACAAAGGTTATGAGTGTATCGAGTGGAAAACAGTAGTAATGTGCGAGTAAAGTAAACAGTGCGGGAAAAGTAAACAGGTGATTGCAATATGATTAAAATAGGACCGGGGTCCATAGTTCACTAGTGGTGTCTCTCCATAGATAAAATAACATGCTGGGTAAACAAATTACAGTTGGGCAATTGATAGAATAAAGATAACGTGATATGTCAAGAAGATCACTATGAGATTCACTCTGGGCATTACAACAAAATACATAGACCGCCATCCAACTGCATCTATGACTAATAATCCACCCCCGGGGATATCATCCGAACACCCTAGAAGTATTAAGTTGCGAACAACAGATAATTGCATTAAGCAAAGTGTGTAATGTAAACAAAGCATATGCCCTTGAGCATATGAATGTTGTTTTCTCCCTAGTAGCAACAGCACATCTACCACCTTAGAGGTTTCTGTCACTCCCCCAGGTGAAATAGAGACATGAACCCACTATCGAGCATAATACCCCCTCTTGGAGTCACTAGCAACTACTCGGCCAAGATAGCTACTAACAACGGAGAGCATGCAAGATCATAAACAACATAGAGATAACAAAAGATATAATTCAGTACAGCAACTTAATCATAAACACCAATATTCATCGGATCCCAACAAACCAACATCATAGTATTACATAACGGTGATCTCAATCATGTAGGGCAGCTCATGAGATCTAAACATGAAGCACATGGTGGAGAAGACAACCATCTAGCTACTGCTATGGACCCATAGTCCAAGGTAGACTACTCACTCATCGCTCCGGAGGCAAGCATGGCGATGAAGAAGACCTCCGGTGGCGATTCCCCTCTCCGGCAGGGTGCCGGGAAGAGCTTCTGGACCCTCCTGATCTTCGGGTCGACGGCGGCGGCGGATCGCGATGTATTCTGGAAAACTGATCGGGCCCTTAGGTTTTTCTCGTCAGGGGGTATATGTAGGCGAAGGGGGACTGTCAGAGGTGGAGCCACGCGGCCTCACAAGGGGCTGGCGCGGCCAGGGGCCAGGCCGCGCCGCCCCTGTGTGTGGGGCCACGTGGCCCCCCTCCGTCAGGTCTTCGGATGTTTGGGAGCTCCCCGGTGAAATATGACTTCAGGAACTTGTTTCGTCCAATTCCGAGAATATTTCCTGTGTATCACTTCTGAAACACAAAAACAGCAGAAAACAGGAAACTGGCACTGTGGCACTTCGTTAATAGGTTAGTTCCGGAAAATGTATAAAAGTACCACTAAGTGTAACGAAACAATAGGCAAATGGTGTAAAAACAAGCATGGAGCATCAAAAATTATAGATACGTTTGAGACGTATCAAGCATCCCCAAGCTTAACTCCTGCTCGTCCTCGAGTAGGTAAGTGATAACAAAGAATAATTTTTGAGGTGACATGCACCTACACAATCTTGATCATATATGCAAGCATTGATGAGCTGGGATCAATAGAACTTAAAACATGGGCATGAAAGATATAATCATGACAATAAGAACTTAGCAACCATGTTGTAAACATGCAAATGAACACAAACAAAAGATCATGATAATGAAAAAATGAAAGTCAAACGTGTGTTCAAATCATAAGGAAAAACATACAAAAGGTTTTCAGCTTGTCCTTGAAAGAGAGCAAAACATAAATGCATAGGACACCTCAAAGTTTAAGAGGGCGACTAGATACAAATAATTTAAGAACAAGTGAAACCAACAATATGAGTCAATCAATGAACCTTGGGACAATGCATATCACACTAAGAATGACAACTATGCTCTCTTAATGGTGCATAAAGAAAGAAGGTGGTGACTCAACATAAAAGTAAAAGAAAGGCCCTTCGCAGAGGGAAGCAGTGATTTAAACATGTGCTAGAGCTTTTCATTTGTAAAACAGAGATAAAACTTGATTTTGAGAGGTGGTTGTCTTTGTCAACGACTGGCAATGGGGTTCTTACTATCTTCCATACAAAAATAAAGCAAGTTTTGGAGAGAGAGATTGGCACTTCGTGCTCTTTTTATAAAACTTGGCACTCCTCCCCACCTTTCCTTTCACATACCATGGCTAACCGATTCCATCGGGTGCCCACCAACATTCACATTCATTGGAGGAGTGCCTTTTTTCTTTCTTTTTTCCCTTTTTTTTCTTTTTGGAATAAACAATATGGAAGATAGCAAATCCGACCACTACGTCCCCATGAGCTGAAAACAGTGTCACAAAACGAGAAGTATTTTGAAGGTTTTTGAAAGGTAGCACACGAAAATTTTACTTTGGAATGGCTTACAAATACCATGCATAGGAATTTATAGTGGACACAATGGAAAACTTGGCTTTTAGGAGTTGGATGCACGAGTAGAGCTCATACTCAGTACAAGGCGAGGGCTAGCAAAAGACTGGGAGCGACCAACTAAGAGAGCAATAATGGCCATAATCATGCAAAGCGACAAAGCGATATTAAAAGAAGCATATGATGTCATCAAAAGTCTAAAACTAAATGATCATGAAGGCTAATGGCGACTTTGGAAGAGTCTAACATGTGTGAGCATGCGCCAAGTCAACCCAAATAAAGCATCAAGGAGAAAACCAAAATAATGCTCCCATACAATAAAAACAACGCATGATTTTTTTTCAAAGGCTCATTAAGCAATCTCAGTTATTTGAGACAAGTCATGCTACAGCAAAACTACTAAGCATACTATCAAAAAGACATCAAGCATGACATGAAAAAGCCTAAGCCGCAGTCTACACAAGCTCCTTCTTGTACCACTATTTTGCACAAAGCTTTTTCTCTTTTCCAACACCATTTGAAATTTTTTAAGACACCTCTTTTGATGAAAACCAATAAAGACCAGAGGCAAAAATGCACCTTGATGAAAAGATATGACAAGATCTGAACGCATATCAAGGCGAAAACGAAAACCAAAAGCAGTAGCAGAAAAAGTAGAATGCTCGATTAATAAGAGTGAAAACTAGAGCACTCTTTGCAAATGAAAACGAGTACATCTCCTCCAAAGGAAATTTGTTGGGGTCCAACCATTTATTGCAGCAAACAAACTAACTAAACAAACTAAAACAACTAACGCTCCAAGAAAAACACATAGTGCATGAAGCAATAAAAATATAGTGTTTTGAAAGGTGACCTGATTTTTGCCGATGAAGAAGGGGTGCCTCGGGGCATCCCCAAGCTTTGACGCTTGTACTTCTTGGATATTTCTTGGGATGATGCATGGGCATCCCCAAGCTTGAGATTTTGTCCATTCTTCAACTCATCTCATCATTCTCCAATCCCTACACTTGAAAACTTCCTTCATACAAAACTAAACACAATTCTATTAGCAACATTAGTGTAAGCATAAATTATATTCAACCTCTTTTAGCTTTAGGTTTCAACCCAAAACTACCACATATAAAGTATATACTACTTTAGCAACTTCCACAAGAGTTCCATGATCAAAAAGAACTCAAAAGAAAGCGATAAAGTGGCAAAAACAAATATTGGCAGAAATCTGTCAAAACTGGACAGCTGATAATGGACGAATTTTTAGGGATTTTCTGTTGCTCAAATCAAAAAGTGTTCAACTAAGAAAAGTTTGTATATAACCTGGGGCATATGCACAAGAAATCGCAGGTCCAAAAGATAAACAGAGAATTTTCACGAATTTTTACGGTGCAGCACCGAAAACAGTTTCAGGACAGCAATAACCCCAAATCTTTACCTCACTCAAATTAGAGGCTTCTCTTGGCACAAAAACGAAATAAACAAGATAAGGAGCGGTCATTACAGTACTAATGACTTCCAAGACTCAAATAAAAGAAAAAGTACTGAAAAGTAAACAATGGGTTATCTCCCAAGAGTGCTTTTCTTTAACGCCTTTGAGCTAGGCGCAGAAAATTGCGAATCAAGTAATATCAAGTGATGAAGTGCTAGTTACCTCAGTAGGCTCTTTGAAGGTTCCCGAAGATGATTCAACCTGCAAGTCATCCTTAGTGGAACTAAGAGTCTTACCAATTTTAATAACATGTTGAGATTTAAGCGCAGAAACCTTGGGAACATACATAAATTTTTGCTCTTTTCCAACAAACACTTTCTCCTTCTTAAATTTAAGAGAAGAGAAGATTAAACTAAGAGTTTCCATAGACTCCTCTAGTTTACCAATCCTCAAGTTTTGATTGTCATGAGTAGTGCTAGCCTCTAAAATGATAATTCTCTTACCAATGTTTTCTATTAATTCACTAACGCGGCTAGCATTTTCTAGGATACTTGGCAAACTTTTTTCTAAGGAGCTGAGCCTTTCTACCACCTCATCCAAGGTGGTCTCAGTTTTAGCAACATGAATAGGTGGTACTCCCACTAAACTTTCAATTATAGTGCATGCTTCTCCCGCGGGAGTACCCAGAAAATTACCTCCTGTAAGAGTATCAAGAACATACCTATTCCAGCTAGATATACCAACATAAAAATTTCTAAGGAGGATCGTGGTGGAGTGCTTTTTGGTGCACCTATGATGAGCATTGTTAATACGGTACCAAGCATCTTTTAAACTTTCTCCCCCTTGTTGCTTGAAACTACGAACTTCTACTTCAGGATTACTCATTGTAACAAAACTAAAAGCAGGTAAGTAAAAACAACTACCAAGGATTCTAATTTTTTTGGGTTTTTGATATAAAAAGCAATGCAGGTAAAATAAAATAAAGTAAAGTAAAGCAAAACAAATAACAAAGTAAAGTATGTGTGTGCGAAGAACTCCCCTCGCAGAAGCCTTCTCTCTTCCCCGGCAACGGCGCCAGAAAAGAAGCTGCTACTCGTGTGATGGCGCCAGAAAAGAACTGTGGCGTTAAGTTGACGTGGGAGCAGTATGTCCTTGTGCGTGGTGATGACCAGCCCGTTGGGAACCCCAAGAGGAAGGTATGATGAGTGTAGCGGCTAGTTTTCCCTCAGTTAAGAAACCAAGGTTTAATGTCGATCTTGAAGAAGAGAGACGGTGACGACTGAAGGTGTTTGTGGAACCTGCACACACACAGACAAATACTTTGTCCCCAACTTGCGATGAGGTTGTCAATCTCACCGGTTTGCTTGAAACAAAGGTTATGAGTGTATCGAGTGGAAAACAGTAGTAATGTGCGAGTAAAGTAAACAGTGCGGGAAAAGTAAACAGGTGATTGCAATATGATTAAAATAGGACCGGGGTCCATAGTTCACTAGTGGTGTCTCTCCATAGATAAAATAACATGCTGGGTAAACAAATTACAGTTGGGCAATTGATAGAATAAAGATAACATGATGTGTCAAGAAGATCACTATGAGATTCACTCTGGGCATTACAACAAAATACATAGACCGCCATCCAACTGCATCTATGACTAATAATCCACCCCCGGGGATATCATCCGAACACCCTAGAAGTATTAAGTTGCGAACAACAGATAATTGCATTAAGCAAAGTGTGTAATGTAAACAAAGCATATGCCCTTGAGCATATGAATGTTGTTTTCTCCCTAGTAGCAACAGCACATCTACCACCTTAGAGGTTTCTGTCACTCCCCCAGGTGAAATAGAGACATGAACCCACTATCGAGCATAAATACCCCCTCTTGGAGTCACTAGCAACTACTCGGCCAAGATAGCTACTAACAACGGAGAGCATGCAAGATCATAAACAACATAGAGATAACAAAAGATATAATTCAGTACAGCAACTTAATCATAAACACCAATATTCATCGGATCCCAACAAACCAACATCATAGTATTACATAACGGTGATCTCAATCATGTAGGGCAGCTCATGAGATCTAAACATGAAGCACATGGTGGAGAAGACAACCATCTAACTACTGCTATGGACCCATAGTCCAAGGTAGACTACTCACTCATCGTTCCGGAGGCAAGCATGGCGATGAAGAAGACCTCCGGTGGCGATTCCCCTCTCCGGCAGGGTGTCGGGAAGAGCTTCTGGACCCTCCCGATCTTCGGGTCGACGACGGCGGCGGATCGCGATGTATTCTGGAAAACTGATCGGGCCCTTAGGTTTTTCTCGTCAGGGGGTATATGTAGGCGAAGGGGGACTGTCAGAGGTGGATCCACGCGGCCTCACAAGGGGCTGGCGCGGCCAGGGGCCAGGCCGCGCCGCCCCTATGTGTGGGGGCCACGTGGCCCCCCTCCGTCAGGTCTTCGGATGTTTGGGAGCTCCCCGGTGAAATATGACTTCAGGAACTTGTTTCGTCCAATTCCGAGAATATTTCCTGTGTATCACTTCTGAAACACAAAAACAGCAGAAAACAGGAAACTGGCACTGTGGCACTTCGTTAATAGGTTAGTTCCGGAAAATGTATAAAAGTACCACTAAGTGTAACGAAACAATAGGCAAATGGTGTAAAAACAAGCATGGAGCATCAAAAATTATAGATACGTTTGAGACGTATCATTGGGTATTGTAGAATATCCCTCAGACTTGCAAAGTGGTGCTTTGTCAAGTTCATCACTGGGAGTGTTGTTTAAGCCAAATAGAAACAACCAGGGTAACAGCCTCAGCTTGTGCTTCACTGGCAAGCTTAGTCTAGCAAAAGTATGAGCATGCACATGATCAGGTTGTGCTGGGCACATATCCAACAGGATATGCACCTCAGACACACAACAAGACCAATACAACTATCAAATCTCAAAACCCTAGATAAATAAGCAAGCAAATCATCTCACAAGATTGTGAGTGGCCTCAGACCAGCATCACTGGCCTGTAAAACAAGGTAAGTTTCACCAACAGTTAGCCAGTTCAGGATTTGGTTGCTGGGAACATGACCAAAGGGTCATGCACCTCAAACACAACACACCCATTGAATTTGAGAGCCACCAGAGAGAAATTTAACTTTATCATCTTCCATAGCTTCTACTAGGAATCAACAAATCAACAGTAGCAGTAGCTAGGTGATAGGATTCAGTTAACAAAACTAAATCTTTGCTAACAGTGCATCACAGGCACAGTCTAGGGCATAAATCATCATCATCATAGCAACCCATTTAGAACCAAGGAAATATTGATCAAATCATCTTCCTAGGCTATTCAGCTAGGAATCATTAGTTTAACTATCAGTTTATAACCGAACCCTTGCAACACTGCAAGATTCAAACTAACATTTATGTCATGACCAAATCATTGATAGAGGAGACAACAGCACATCATAATCATCACCTAACCAAGCATAGAAACTAACTGAATTTAGAAATTCAGTTATATACACAAGTAACTCTGACAGCATGGTAGCATAAGATTTAGAGATTATTATAGCAAGTTACATGTGTTAACTGAACCTTGCAATAGGGCAAGTTTCAGCATAACAATTCTGTCAAAGAAATTCACTGACAGAGATAGGAGCACAACAGAGATTTCACCAATCAAACATGGCATCAACTAACCGAATCAATCCATCTCACACAATAGCATCAGTTAGCAGCAGCACAGAGCTATGCCTGTGAGCTTGGCTCCCTGGCCATGGCCAGATGGCCAGAGACCATGGTCGGAGAAGAGAGAGAAGGGTAGAGAGGAGGAAGACACACTCACCGACGCCCAGGCGCTTGTCTGGACGGCATGGCGGGGCAGTGCCCGCGCGGCCGACCAGAGGCTGCCCGAGGGAGTCTTCACCACGGAACCACCGGGAGCACCACACCACTGGCGTACACACACACACCATGGTCTCCTCGGAGAAGCACCACAGGCACCACAGAGAGCTGGCAAGGTGGCGAGTTCAGAGGCGACAGAGAGGCAAAATCCCGAGTAAGATCCATCCCTGGATCTCCTCGGAGAGGAGATGGCCAGCAAATCCACTTGGTGGAGATGGAAGAGGGCATGGAGGAGAGCAACTCGTCCATGGTGGCGGCGGCGAAGCTCGCCGAGTCGGCCGGAGTCGCCAGGCGGCGGCGGGGCGACTAGGGTCCGCCAGAGAGGTGCTCGGGAGCGAGAGAGGGGGAGAGAATGAGTGAGAGCCGAGTGGGCTGGGTCGGTTTGACCGACCCAGACCCGGGCCTTGATGGGCCAGTAGGCCAAGTGGGCTGGCTTGGCCTCTAGGCCAAGTCCAAGTCCATGTCCTATTTCTTTTCCTTTTCTTTTTATTTCTCTAATTTTAACTAAAAGAGTTGTGATTTCTGTTTTCTTTAAAATTTCAAATTCAAATCATATTCATATTTGATTAAAATAAACTTTAGGAAACAACTCTTTATTTTAAAATGAAATGTCAATTTGATTATCAAATTCAAAAAAGCAATATTCCTTTATTATCAAATTCCAAAATTCTTAATTTTTAATTAGCAAAATAAAATTTAAGTCTTTTCTTTATTAAATTAATTCCTTTTCTTTTCAAACAACTTTAACCAATGTTTTATAATTTCAAATGGCTTTCAAACCCTAATTGATTGTTTGAATTACCATGTCTAGGGTAAAACACACCAATAGTACCTTGTGTTGTATTAAAACGCTTTAATAATACCAAGTCTTGGGTAAAACACACAAATAAGTAAACAAAGACAATGAATCATCATGCATTTCATATCATTGCACATAGCATCCATTTGCTTCTTTAAACATTGTCCTTACCGGACAATGATTGGATTTCTTTAGAACAAGGAGATCAGGAGCATCGCCAAGTATCCGACTCCATTACCTTTCAGTCACAAGGCAAGTTTATCTTGCTCATATCTCTTGGTTGCGCTAGTTTTGAAACTACTTGCAAAGTGTTGACGTCAAACTCTAACATTTCTAAAAAGAATGGAAAATCTATTTTCATAAGTAATATGACTAGTGGTTATCGACCAGTGGTGATAACCTAGGAAGGCTGACAGGTGGAACCACGGTAAGATTGTTGTGGTGGAGATTCCACTTGCACGGGAAAGTAAACCTAGGATTAACTACCAATGCCACAGTTATTCTTGTGCTGTAAAAACCGTGTCGTCTAAGAGACTTGGAATGGGACGGGAAAGTCATCTGTATCTCCTCTCGTTCGCATGTCAACGGACACTCAGCTACCGTTCGCCGTATGTCTTGCGAGAATACGTGCACATGGGTAGGACCCCTTAGTGTCCACGGCCACGGGTGTCTATGATGGTCCGCAAGGGATGCCTAGGTACTTCATCGTTGGGGGTGAATGTAAGGGGCACAACCTGCTTGCGTGAATTGGGTGGGCATGCGTTGTGCGGAGAAGGCAGTGAATGGCTTGGATCAATGACTGGGCCCCACACCATGGAAGTGTGGACGGGAATGTACGCCCGGTTGTGCAGCAAGGCTTTGATCTCTTTTGGAAGGACACACCTCTGCAGAGTGTAAAAAGATGTGACATGTTACCCCTTGTTCCGGGAAGGAGCTGCTAACGCGGCAGGAAAGGTGCTCTCAAGGCACTAATACCCTGTGTTGGCTGTTGGGCATAGTTTTCTAAAGTAAAAGCAATCTTTCAAGAAACCTTTGATAAAACCTTGCATTGGCCTATGACTCTTTTGGGTCCATGGCTGTAGATAGTGCATAAACCACAACTTCTTTCTAAAAAAACTTGCTGGGTAACGCTCGTTACTCACCCCAATCTCTTAAACCCTTGCTAGACTGTGAAGAGCTAGATGAGGAGACTCTGAATGCCATCGGAGGCTAGCAGGACATCTTCTACGATGAGCCAGATCTTTCTCGCAGAGTCGAAGGCGTGGATTACTTCATACGCTATGGAGCGTCTTCCGACGAGGACTCGGAGTGAAGAATGTCTAACTAGTAGAATAGTTCCGTAGTCGAGGAACCAAGCAACTGTAGGATAGGAATAAGTTGTTGAGTTCTTCAAGGGTTTAATTATTTGAAGCTTTCCAGTTGCTATAAACACTAAGCACTTGAGGTGTTCTCTTGTGGGGAGCATTTCGATATCATCACGCTTTGGTTTGTAATAATATGAAGTTCAGTTTGTATTTGGGCCTGCAATGTTTCTGCTGTACCATTCTGAGGGATGTAATATTTGTGGAGGGTTGTTCCGCAAGTGTTATATCAATGACTTGCATACTACAACATGCAGTGGTATGCTGGGTCACCGCAAGAAGTCAACTCCACCACTTTCGGCCAACCAATCTCCAAGGTATTAGGTCAAAGTTCCTACGGCGACGTTCGGTCCAGCTTAGCCTCAAGTTCCTTCATCTAAACTAAGGTAGGGATGACCAAAAATAGAAGCTCTCTCTCCCTCCATGTCACCCCCGCTCGGGCGGCACCAGAGGGACAAACTCTAGACATCGGGGCGTCCTCCCCTCTCCCACCAGTTTCGCCAGAGGACGTGGTCGAACAAAGCTTGGACCACTGATGATGGATGTAGGGTCTTTCTCACCGATGATGCGTCATCGAGAGGGCCGTCGTCCTAGGCCATGATGGTGGCTCAGGATGGCAGGGCGGTGAGCCGTAGTGCAGGAAGGGTGTGTGGTGGTGGTGCGGAGGGCACACGGTGGAGGTTGTTGCACTAGGTGTGCGTTATGCTGCCCATGGTCACGAATGGTGCATGGGGCCAAGTTTTGCCTAAGCGGGCATGCACCGGTTGCAGCTGCGGGGTGCGGTGGCAGCGAGGGAGGTCCAGCTCTGGCGTGCCATGGTGGAAGCGGTAGTCGGCCGCCTAGGGGGCTCCTCCTCGAGTCCATGATGGTTGGCGGTGGAGCCAGGGGAGATCGACGCTCTTTTTGTTTGATGGTGAGACATGTGTCTCTCCTCTCTATGGTGGTGTCTTTGCACCGGGGCTTGCGTCCTCACCCTTTGTTGCTGAGTGAGTTACATCAGGGGTCATGGTCTATGGCCGAGGTGAAAAACCTGCTCGGTAGTGACAAATTATGACCATGCCAACGCCTGCATGCGCCATTTCCTCACTAGGGACGTGGCCATGGCCTAAACTATGTCTCCCTCTCTCGTGTGTTGGGGCAAACCCTAGGTTCAGTTCGTTGGTCCAGGCAAAGGTGGCGCCATGACATCGCTCTCTTCTTGAGTACGTCGTATTGGCTACTAGAGGTGTGCTCTCTTCGGCGAGGTTGGGAGATGATGTGATGCCCGGTTGTTGGTTGCCACCAAGGGCGAAGGCCTTAGGGGCGGAATGTACGTCATGACGGATGTACCATAGTCGTTGCCTTCCCCAAGGCTTGTTGGATTTTGCCTTCTCTCAAACTCCCTCAGGCGTATAAGGGGAGGTATGTTGATCCGAGAAGCCTTGGAGTCGTGGTCTATTGCGGTGGGCCTTGCTTCGATTGTGACATGGTCTTGAACCCCGTTCTCACCTTTCGGGGGTAGGATTTTGGAAAAGGCATGTTTTTGTTGCCGTCTGGTTGTATTAGCGCGCGCGCGTGTGTGTGTGTACACTTTAAGCTGATTGATGTGTGTATGGACTGTTATAGCGATGTACCATATAAGTCTCCCAGGCGTATCATTGGAGAAAAAAAATAAAGTTTCATATTGCCAAAGTTTCGCAAATTTTAACCAAGGTGCTTGTACTGAGGATGATGAAGATTCTCCCTCGGTCCAAAAGGTTGCTTATAATTTTGAAACAAAGTCAAAGCTTATAAATTTTGACCAAATACACAGCAAAAAATATTAACATCCTCAATACCAAATATATATAATACAAAAGTATATTTCATAATAATTTTATTAATATTATTTATATATTATAAAAGTTGATATATTTTACTATAAATTTATCAAAATAGCAAAGTTTAACTTTAAAATCAAAATTTATATGCACCATAATTTGGGACGGAGGGAGTAAGAAGCGGAGTCTTCTACATTTGTCTAGACTTCCCGGGGCATTCCTCTGCTTATCATGACTGCTCGTTTCACACAATATCATGGTTAGGACTTAGGACCAGATCTAGCCCAAGCGCTTCAATCGATATACAAATACTAAAATACGCTTGAAGTAGCAGTGGCCGATGCGGCTTTGCACGATGATGAGTACTCGTGGATTATTTGACGATTTCAAGGTACAGCTAGCACCCTCCGGTATACTCGCGTGCGCTGGGCTTCTGAACTCCGACGTGTACAAGGTCAAACTAGTTTCATTCAAATTGATAGAAATTCGATGTAGGAGTAAAACAGTAAAAGTGGTCATAAGTTATCCAATTGGTTGTTGGACTGCCTTATTGGTCCAAAATTTAGTGACCTGGAGTCTTGGATGAAACTAGGCTGGCTCTATATTTTCCCACAAAATAGTAGAGTTGGCGATTGTCTGCGTTTTTCAGTCCCTGTAATAAGAGTGCGGAGTGCAGGCAGAAGAATCAATCACGATTGTCAGTGGCGGAGTCAGGCCCCAGGCTACCGTGGCCTTGGCCCGGGGCGTAGAGAGAAAATCTAGGCTTATCTGTAGATACAGTACTGTACTGTAGTGTACTGTAGCAGCAATTTACTGAAGATGGCCTGGGGCGTGCTGCTATCCTGGCTACGCTACTGACGATTGTCCCGTTATCATCACTTGATCATGGCAAAGTAATCAATGGAGTAATGTAGTGTACTGGATCGTGTCGAGGGACCATGGAATGATGCAACGAGGGATGGTCGCCACCGTACGTGGAGCTCGATCCCTCAGTAGGTTGCCTGGCCCCACTTGCCATAACCAAACCCACCTCCCAGTCCAACAGTGAATGAAGAATCCTCACAAGAGCATGTTTTGCTGCTGCTCGCATCTTTTGCATCCTTCCCGTGGTAAAAAACGCGTGAATAAAAAGTGCAAGTTTAGAACGACATATCACGTTGAATGCTACTGAAATCGAAGCCACATGAAGTTGTAAGAAGCTTCGACCAAGGATTTTTTCCGTTCTCGAAAAAATACCCGTATTACCGGTTAACAGAAATATCAGCCCCATTTGTTTGCTAAATGTTAGCTTTAAAGTCTTCACCAAGGTGGGTACAAATAGAATCTCTGAAGTGGCGCATTCTGTTGTGAAACTAACTCAAACTGCATTTATGTCTAGGCGCCACATTCTTGAAGAAGTTGTGGTTCTCCATGAAACTATACATGAGTTGCATAGGAAAAAGCTAGATGGAGTACTATTAAAAATAGATTTCGAAAAAGCTTATGACAAGGTTAAATGTAATTTTTTACAACAAGCTATGAGAATGAGGGTTTTGATCCAAAATGGTGTAAATGGATTCAAGAGTTCATCACCCGCGGGAGTGTAGGAATTAGAGTAAATAATGATATTGGACACTATTTCCAAACGAGAAAAGGGTTACGATAAGAGGATCCTCTTTCTCCTACTCTTTAACATTGTTGCGGACATGCTTGCAATTATGATTAATAGAGCTAAAGATGATGGTCAGGTCAGCAGGCTTATCCCTCACCTAGTTGATGGAGGGATGTCAATTCTTCAATATGCGGATGATACAATTATTTTTCTAGAACATGATTTAGAAAAAGGTCTAAACATAAAACTAGTTTTATGCATATTTGAGCAACTATCCGGGCTAAAAATAAATTTTCATAAGAGTGAGATATATTGCTTTGGAAATGCTAAAGAGGTTGAGAACGACTATAAACAAATTTTTGGATGTGAATCCGAAACTCTCCCATTCAAGTATTTGGGGATTCCGATCCATTTTAGAAAACTGAAAAATGGAGAATGGAAGCCGATTGAGGATCGGTTTGAGGTCAAACTTAGTAGTTGGATAGGGAAGTTGTTGTCCTATGGGGATAGACTTATTCTCATCAATTCTATTCTTATGAGTCTTCCCATGTTCTTATTGTCTTTTTTTGAAATACCGATCGGTGTTAGGAAGAGACTAGATTTTTTTTAGATCACGTTTTTCTAGCAAAGTGATGGACATAAAAGAAAGCATAGATTGAAAAAATGGAACATTACTTGCCGACCAAAAGACCAAGGCGCTCTAGGTATTGAGGTTTTAGAGCTAAAGAATAAATGTCTACAAAGTAAGTGGCTATATAAACTTCAGAACGAGGAAGGGGGTTGGCAAGAACTTTTGAGAAACAAGTATCTCCACTCAAAAACTCTCTCTCAGGTAACCATGAAGCCTACATCCTCGCCATTTTGGAAGGGATTAATGAAAGTCAAAGAAGAGTTTTTTAACAGGGATTCTTTTATCGTGGGTAATAGCGAGGATACTAGATTTTGGGAAGATGTTTGGCTAGGGAATAAATCACTAGCTGAACGATACCCTTATCTCTACAATATTGTGCAAAGAAAATAAGTGTTTGTAGCTAATGTGCTAAATGAAAATCCATTAAACATTGCTTTTCGTTGTACATTAACAGGGAATCGATGGAATATGTGGCTGCATCTAGTGCAGCGGCTAATCAATGTTCAATTAACAAATGAGAAAGACACCTTCATTTGGAAGGTACCCCTTAAGATCAAGGTCTTTATGTGGTTTCTTCATCGTAAAGTAATTTTGACTAAAAGATAATTTGGTTAATAGGAACTTGAACGGTAATGAATCTTGTTGTTTCTGTGATAATAAAGAATCCATACAACATCTTTTTTTAGTGCCCTCTTGCCAATATAATCTGGCGCATTATTCATATGACCTTTGGTTTAGAACCGCCTAAGAATGTTTCAAACCTTTTTGGGAATTGGCTCAAGGGTATTCCTAAGAAGGATCTTATTCAGATTAGAGTGGGTGTTTGTTGCGTCATTTGGGCGATTTGGAACAACATAAATGATTATATTTTTAACAAACCAAAAAACACTCCTTTATGCAGGTTATCCCTATGGCTACCCACTGGATCCATATGTGGTCTTATCTCCAACAAGAGGAGTAGTGGGAGTTGATGGATTCTGGGTGCAACCGTTTGAAGAAGGTAGCTCGAGATTTATTCAACCGGTGCGGTTGGCGGCAGCACACTAGACTTACTTTTTGATGTGTCATCGAACTTTTTTTATTTTTTGTTGGCTTATTCATGTGGCCAATTTGTGCGACCCGTGATTTGTAAAACTTTGAATTCTGGTGTCATTGGACACATAATAATTTAATAAAGGCCATATGCATCACTTTGATGCAGAGGGGCTTCCCCATTAAAAAAACAAAAATACCAGCTAAAATAACTGCATAGATTGTCCAAAGAAATTTAAAAATCCATCTAGGTTTTATTTAAAATAGATTTGAGCACTTAGGATGGAGTTTGGCAAAATCTACTAAAAAAAGTATATCGGCTCAAAGACGCTGTCACAGGTATGTTTGAAACAAGGGGGCTCACACTTCTACGCTGGTCTAATAGTGACAAAAATAGATTTTGGGCAGGTGATACCACCCTCCGAAAACAATATCTTTTTGTACAATATCGTTTATCACAAGAGCGACACAATCGCTACTGTGTTAGAGACCCCCCACCAAATGTGACGTTCTGGCAAAATTTAGACGACCTCAGGCTTGCTGCATGGAACGCTCTTTTTAGGCAGTTGGCATTTGTTCAATTGTCTCAAGGGCATGACAAATATCGGTGAAATTTACCTAATAAAATGGAATTTTCTCTATGGATTCTATGTACAAAGCACTTTTCCATTCAGAAGTGCTTGTCATAATAATAAAAACTAAAAACTAAAGGCGCGGCTGAAAATTAAAATATTTGTGTGCTACCTTCGCAAAGGGCAGTGCTTATCAAGGATAACCTAGCAAAGTGGAATTAGCATGGTAATAGACACCATGGATTTCATCATCATAGCGAGTCAATAAAACACTTATTTTTTCAATCCAAGTTAGAACTGCATATGGTCAGTCATCCAAGTGAGTTCTAACTTGTAGCCACCACATAGCGTTGCAAAAAAATTTAGCGGTATACTATATCATAATTTTTTGCCAGTGGATGCATCTACACCTAGGAGCCAAAGTGAATTTCCGCGTTCAACGGTATTCAACCAACCTGCAAGAATCTTCCTGCAAATCTACTTGTCCGCCAATAGGCAACGTGCTACCAGAAAACATCCGCTAGCTAATATAGAGACAGAAATTCGAACCAACGTATTTGTGAAAATCATTCTGAAAGTCTGAATCGTCAAACTCGATTATTACAAAGGGATATAACTATACTGCCCAATTATAGCTCAAGGCACAGGAGCGAAGGAGGTCAGCTTGCGCGTGTGAGTCCAGGAACGATCATACACCTCCGCGTTGTACTTGCCTTCTCTGAATTCGCCATCTACTGCATCGATGACGAGTCGATAGTTCTGGCCTTCCACAGTTTGCTGCGAGCCGCTCAACACTCTCTTGAACTTGAGCCCAATCACTCGCCTGCTTGACGTGCTCTTTCACCGCCCACAAACCAATCGCCTGGATCTCAGGGTCGTCGATGTTCGGGATCGGTCCCCATCCGCCAGCTATGTCTCTTGCTGCGGCGGCCGTCGTACCGGTGGCGCAAATGACAACAACAACGACGAGGAGGAAGATTATCCTCATGGTTGAAGGGAATTTGCCGTGGCGACGGCGAGGTTAGATTGGCGGTGCGATGGGGCTTTTGCAGAGTTTGTTGTGGTGAAGGTGGGGAAGACAAAGGAAAATGAGGTCTTTGTATATACCACCAACGCATATATGGAATAATTTGGATGCATATCCATTTTATACGATTTAGTATCAATTGATTGCATCCCTTAACAAGTTGCTGTAACTTATGACAATTATTTTTTGCCAAGAATAAGAAGAATTTTCTCTCAATTACAGATATGTGTTAATTGGATTTTGGTATGAAATGATTATATGCATTAAAAATAGTGCTATTGTAGAGAAGTTTCTAGGCGGGCATTATGTGTGAAGTGGCGTGTGTTCCACAACTTTTGCCGGCAAGTCCACTTCAAGAACGTGGAGCGGTCTAAATCGTCGTACACATAAAAGTCAATCACAAATGTACTCTTTTCGTCTTAAAATGTAAGCCACGCTATTTTCATGTTGTTCTTTGATACATAACTTTGACCACTACTATATACTAAATTATAATGATTAGGTATGTATAAATTATATCGTTAGATTCGTCTTGTAAAATTCTTTCATTTGATATATTTTTATACTAATTTTATGAACATAATGTAAGAATAAATTGTAATCAAAGTTGCCAATCGTTGACCAACAAAAATTAACGACGCCTTACATTTTGGATGGAGGGAGTAAAAAGTAAATCCACAAATAGGCTTTTTATTATTAGGGGTGCGCTGAGCGTCCCCGGGGATAACTTCCTTTGATCCCCGTCTCTAAGTGCTGACACGTGTCCATTTTCTCTTTAAAAAAATTCTCTCGAAAAGCAACTAGAAACTGCTCCCCCCACAACCGCTCTATCCCCCACCCCATGCCGGCATTGCTCCTCCCGTGAGCCACGACCATCGACGAAGAACACGTCGGGAGTCGCCGGAGAACCCCATCGAGGGCGTCGTAGAGGAAGTCGCTCGAGAACGCGTGGTTGCCGATGGATCATCCTCTCCCTAGACCGGATATCTCCTCCATGCACGTCGACGACTGTCCTCCATCTGCCACAATTGTCGTCGGAGAGCCCCCACGAGACGTCGTTGGTGCAGCATCACCGCCGTTTAGCTTTGCAGCAACGTCTTTGACCCCTTGTAGCATCACCCTACACCTTTGACCCTCACGTCTTTGACCGGGTATCTCGTTTCTTGTTTTTCCCCTCACGCGTCTTCCCAGCAGCGCACTGGATCGACCCTCGATCGCCCGGCCTTCTCGCCATGGAACTTTCCTGTGTGTGGAGCAGCATACGTAAACGCGAGCGGATCGATCTTTGGAGAAGGCTCATCTTTCCACTTCCACACATAGTACATTGTTCCACGTCCACTCAATTTGCCATTTTCCGGCAAGCAGCTAACTGTACTACTAGCTCAGCCTCAGCAGCTGCAACCCCAGCGTAGTACGTCCAGCACGTTGGCAGCGAGACAGCCCAATAATTCGTTGCCGGAAAGCAGAGCTTGTCGTCTGCGTGCTTGTCGGCCTAAAACTTCGCGAAACGAAACGTGGGCTTCCAACGTGTTTTTTTGGCATTGAATGGAAGGATGCCGTCTCATTTCTGGAGCAGCTCCTACGCGCGGCTCGTAATGGCGGACGGTCGTGGTTGGTAGCTAGGCGAGCAGGACCGCAGGGAGATGACGGGCCCGTGGCGACTACGGTTCACGGGCGTGGACATATCCATGGCGGAATGGCGGATACAGATACTGACCTGAATGAACATTTTGGCTCAGTACGATCCGATTTCTTTCTTGGAAACAAAAAAATAAACTCATCACTCGCCTGGAGTCGCCGTTCAACGCCTAGGTCCGCCAATTGCGTTTATAGCTAACAAGAAGCTTATAAGATCTCAAACCAAACAAGGTATTCGGATCCAAGAATCAGCGAATTTTTTTAATAGTGCACTTTTTTTTAGCATTTACAGAACTAGGATTCTTTTGATGCAAATTACAGAACTAGTGCAGCATTGCATCCGGCGGACAGAAAAAGAACATTTTAGCCTGCTGTTGTATCCGCCGGATGCAATAGGTGGTTTCCGGGCAGCGTTGGCTACACGCACCCAACCGGCTACGCAACGCGCAACCGAAAACTCGTTATTTTTATTACTTTGCATTATTTTTAGTCGCGGTAAATATTTCGGATGTTTTATCTATGAGTAAAATTTTTGAATATACTCCCTCCGTTTAGAAATATAAGATGTTTTAGCTTTGTGAAACGAGTGTATTTAGACATCTTTTAGTGTATAGATTCGAGCGAACCTATACACTAAAAAATGTCTAGATACACTCGCTTCACAAAGCTTAAACATCTTATATTTCTAAACGGAGGGAGTATATTGGAAGTAACATTTATATTAATATAGAAAGTGCGTGATACATCGGTATTACATACCGCAAACTAAAATAGAAATACATGGTTCGGGACAACTAAAATTAAGATACAAATATAGTACGAATAACTAAGGCTTGGCGACTCTCTTGCCCTTTATTGAAGAAGATTTTTTGGCCGAGTCGCTAGGCATGAAGTGGTCGTCGTCGTCGTCGAGATCGTCTACGTCACTCAACCATGACGGTGCAGTTCCTTTGCCCTTGCAAGCAGCATCCTTGGGCTTGGACGAGGTAGATTCTTTGCTCTTCGATGACGCCCCTTTCTTCTTGGCCCAATCGCTAGGCATGAAGATATCTTTATCTTTGTGGCTGTCGTTGATCCAGAGGGCGGTATGTTGAACCCACCAGCTCATATCTTCTCCTCTCTCCTTTATATCTGTCCAGTACCCGTTGATCTTGATAAGTTCTGCCTGGACCTCCTTCCAGGTGCGAGATGGGCCTATCGACTTGCTCTGATTGTAATCAAATGTGACCTCAATGAGATCTCTGGGGGTATTGACAAGCTCGTCAAATGGAACAAGCTCACGATTCCTTCTATATCTACAGGCTGCCTTGAAAACCTCTACGGACATAACAGTTTTCCAACTACGATTGGGAGGCGCCATGTTGGGCAAGATACAATGAGCTAGAACTGAAGTTTAGGTGGTCTTATATAGGACTTGAAGAATAGAAATAGCGGGAAAGAAGACACGGAATGCAGAATGCGGGAAAGAAGAAGCAGGAAAGGAGTTGGCGGGAAATATGAAGCGGGAAAGGAGTTGGCGGGAAATAACAAGCGGGAAAGAACAAGCTGGAAAAACGAGCGGGAAAGAACGAGCGGGAAAGAATAGGCGGGAAATAAGTTAGCTGGAGAAATCGAGCGGGAAAGTAGTTTGCGGGAAAGAACGAGCGGGAAAATTTTTGCTAAAAATAACGAGCGGGAATGGAGTTGGCGGGAAACAACTAGCGGGAAATAATAGGCGGGAAAGAACGAGCGGAAAAGAATAGGCGGGAACAAAAAGTCGAAAATAAATCGTGACAAATATATGTGTCTCATACATCATAGGATAGTAGTACAATAAGAACCAGAAACATGCTTAGAAATATATGTCTAATACGAATGTGCATACAAATTATTAGGATACAAAGATACAAAGATCACAAAGATCATCGATGGCGCGGAGCACGTGGTGGTCCTCGTGGCGGAGGCATCGTCTATCCATACCTGTTAGGGGCCGCTCGATAGTACTGAGTGCTCTCGACCTCCTGATTGTCGGTCTGTGACTGCTGTGTGGGATCAGGTGGAGGAGTAGTAAGCAAGGCCATATAACCACCCATAGGGTCCGAGTTAATATCGATGTCACCAGGCATCCAAGTCGATCCCTGCATAGGCGACGTCCCTCCCTGTGCTGTAGCGTGCAATGCAACAAAATATATTAGGAAATTACGGCTATGTATAACTTAAGAAATACAACAACTGTGAACTACACATACCTTCTGGCATGGCCATCTGTGGAGTATAACCAAAAATCTGCTGCGCTATGCCTCCATACTGCGGCTGGCTCAAGTAGTCGTACTCCGGCTGCTGCACATAGGCTGAACCTCCAGGCTGGTAAGGATCAGGCTGCTGCTGATGCTGCCAAGCTGAACCTCCAGCCTGATCAGGAGCAGGCTGCTGGTGAGGCCCAGCTGAACCTCCAGCCTGGTAAGGATCAGGCTGCTGCTGATGCTGCCAAGCTGAACCTCCAGCCTGATCAGGAGGAGGTGACCTCTGTCTCGATGTGGAGCGCCGCGTGGCTGAACGCCTAGGCTCAACAGTAGAAGGTGGCCTCATACTCCCCTGTGGATCAAGACGTGGATGTGGTGTATGCCTGAGAGGGGCTGGAGGCGTAGACACTTCTGGATTCCGCGGTGGACGCGACGTCCAAGTATGAGGGTCCATTTGTCCACTTCTCTGACGAACATCGTCAGTAGTACGGCAAATGAGAGTGGAGTAAATAGAACGTAGCTTCTTCTCCATCTTGCCCAGAAAGGTGACAACAGGTTGGCGTGGAATTAGAGACGCCGTAGACTGAGATCGTGCGAAGTGGTAAATTTCATTAGCGGCTCCGTGAACCTCATCGGCCTACAAAAATTGAACAAAAAATAATGTGTACGATTAGCTACAAAATGGAGAGTTTAGCATATCAATATTTAATTGTAATAACTTACAGCTAGTATTCTTGAGCCTGCTGACGATCCTGTATCATACATATCACATAGTGCTGGTTCGAAATATCCCTTGGGGTCTCTTGCCTTAGTGAGACATGTACGGGTACATCTGTTGTACCTCCTACAATACTCCTCAAAGAGTTCAGGATCAAATGGAACATCTGAGGACCAAACATTATTCCACGCGTATTCCCATTCTCTAATGTATTTCCCAACAAATATGAGCCACTTCTCCACAGTCCTATTTGTGCCCTTCTTTTTTAACCTGTTATTGCAAATTATAACATTAGCAGCATAATAGCAGCAGTCTGTACGTATGTATCTTATAAAAAGTAGCAGCAGTCTGTATATATGTATCTTATAAAAAATAGAAGCAGTCTGCACATATATATCTTATAAAAAATAGCAGCAGTCAACAATACTTAATCGTGGATTTCTGCTAGTAATGGCTCATTCGCTGGAGGTGGAACTATATCCTGAAGAAGATTAAATTGTCTCATAACCCTCTGTTGAGATATCTCCTCCACAAATATATCAAACACAATCTTGGACTTTGTAAGCCAGTATTCGTGATCTCTTGTGCACAAATAAGAAAGCCCACCAGGATATCTAGCTGCGATAGTAGCAGGCGAATATGGGTCCCAAATTACCGCATCGCCGGGGTAAAAATTAAATGCCTCGGTAATCGACTGGTAGCAGCCCCTAACCTGGTCAAAGGCAAACAGTCTCTGTATGTAAAAATTAGTTTGTGAATACGTATTTCAGCAATGTAAAATGAAAACAATATCGTTACGCATGTACCTTTCGACGTGTCCAAAGTGTAGCAATAGTTGGCATGTCGATGTCATCAGGATCCACCATCTCGTCAGCAGAAAATGGCTCACTCACTTTAATGTTTGGGCGTCCAATTGCAAATCTCTCCCACGACCATAGCTGAAGAAAAAGTGGGCATCCAAGGAGGACAGAACGTGGCTTACTCTTGCGGCAACTAATACATATAGCTCTGTACATGCCTGCTAGCAAGGCAGAACCCCAACTCCTCGGTGTAATATCATCCGGAATCACTGTATTAGCAATCTCAAATGCAATAGGGATGAAACCCGCAGAAATAGTGTCTCCGTGACTCTCTATGAACATAATCTTCCCAAACAACCACATCAGGTACGCCTTCAAGGACCGAGTAATCTGTTCTTCAGTAGTCTGTTGAAACTTCCATATCTGCAAAGACAAGAATGAGAAAACATATGAATTTACAGTGCAACCGAATTTCTAAATAGATTGCATGAAATAACAATGCAGTAATATACCTGAAACTCCCTCAACCAAGCATATTTAGGCCCATGCGAGGAATCTATATCCGGATATGCCACGTCTCCACGGACTCCGTTAAAACGAGCAAAAAGATCCGCCGCCCAATTTTTAGGTGCTTTCAATGGCCCTATGGGATGATCAGCCAACGGAAGTCCCAACAAGTATGAGACGTCCTACAAAGTAGGAGTCATCTCACCCCAACGGAAGTGGAACGTGTGAATTTCCGGTCTCCACCGGTCCACTAAGCCACTGAGCAAAGCCCTGTCCAAGGTCATCTTCCTCTCGGTCTCTATCACCTCATGACGAGGATGCATCTCCAAGTCCTCGCGGGTTGACTCTACCAGTCGTGCGAAAGGTAGAAGTCCAGCCCACTTCAACCTACAAACAAATTTAAACATATTAGTAATAGATAATGAAAAGGCACGAATTATTAGTAATATCAATACAAATGACTTGTACCTTTCTACCCAATCAGGGTTGAAATGGATCTCACGGGCGACTAGAGGGGGGGGGGTGAATAGGCGCTACACAAAATTTTACCTTTTTCAATTTTAAGGCTTGACACAAACGAAATTCTCTAGATGTGCAACTAGGTGAATTTCCTATGTGACAAGCAAGCAAGTGAACGAGAGTAAAACGAGTAAACACGATGCAAGTAAGGGTAAGAAAGAACCGTAAAGCGGAAGCCGGAGACACAAGGATGTATTCCCGTAGTTCCTTCCTTTTGAGGGAAAGTACGTCTACGTTGGAGAGGTGTGGCGACACGGAGTCCACCAACGCCACGGAGGCTCACCTTGTTCTCCAGTGAGCAAGCCACAGAGGCTAACTCGTTTCCACTAAGCGGTGGTAGTGGGGGTACCGACCAAAACCCTTACACGGAGGTTGGGGCACAACTCCACAACTCAATTGGAGGCTCCCAACAAGAACAACCACAAAGCTTTTACACGGAGGAAGCTTTGAGGTGACCTCTCTTGCCTAAGGCAAGGTCCACGGAGGAGGGGTGAAGCAATCACTAAGTACTTCGGTGGGGTTGTAGATCTATGGATCCTCTCCCAATCTACCAAGTCTTGGAGGATTTGGTTGGCTAGGGAAGGAGATCTACGAAGTTGAAGCTCAGCACCAATGGAGGAGAGAGAGTGTGGACGAGGTAACCAGATCTGAGGTAGGGGACGACTATTTATAGGCTGGCTCGAAATGTGGCCGTTGGAGTGAACTTACCCCGGAAATTCCGGCCCTGGGGCGGAAATTCTGGGGTCCAGAAAGGGCGGAAATTCCGGCCCCCCGGAAATTCCAAAAAGGAATTTCCGGCCAGAAATTCCAGCCCTCTCCTGAAAGTCGCACCACAACTTGAGATAAAGGACTTAGTGAAAAATCACGGGGGGGGGGGGGGGGGGCGGAAATTCCGGCCTGGGGGCGGAAATTCCGGCCCCCGGAAATTCTGTGTTTCCAGAATTTCCGGCCCTTATCTGCAAGATGCACCACGGCCTTTAGGAGAGGACTTAGCCAAAATTTCGGGGGGCCGGAAATTCTGAAATTTCTGGCCCCCGAAAATTCTGCCAATCCAGAATTTCCGCCCCCCTTACTGCACGGTGCACCACCCGGCTTTGTAAGGGACTTAGCCATATTTCGAAGGGCCGGAAATTATGAAATTTCCGGCCCCCGGAAATTTTGTCCAGGGGCGGAAATTCCGGCCCTGGGGCGGAATTTCCGGCCCTGAAACAGAATTTCCGGCCCTGCAGTTTTCTCTCCTTTGGGTGATTTCGAGCCTTTCTACAGCAGTCCCCATTCCCACACTTCTTCCATCAGTCTTGTGCAATACCTGTAGAATTTCTGCAAAGCTCAGCACAAGGTTAAATTCCTTGTATTGTGATCAAACACCCAAAAACAGAAGGCAATGAATATGTCCTTTCAATCTCCCCCTTTTTGGTGTTTGATGACAATACACGGATTTGCAATAGAGAGCAAGAACAAGTGCTCCCCCTAGACAAGTGCAAGGTATAAACAAGACAATAAGAACAATTTGCACATACTAGAAGGACGATATTAAACGAGGAGCACAAAGTTAAGTACGACTAGACTTATTACAATAAGAACCAAAGTTCCAACTTAAAGAGACCACAAATAGTTCACGAAGCGAATAAGGCAAATAACCAATCCCAAAGCAAATCCTAATAGAACTACTTCTCCCCCTTTGGCATCGAGACACCAAAAAGGGAGAAGAGCGATGCTAATCCCCAAACGAAGATCACTCATCATCGAACTCGTCCTCATCATCATCAGCAGCGTCTTCGTCATCCTCATCGCTCCCGGAGAACTCCTCATCACTTCCAACCTTGGAGAGAGCCTCCACTTCAGCCCAATCGACACCGTTGTCATCTTGCCACCTCTCATACGGAATGTACTTAGGAGCAGGAACTGGAGTGAGCTGAAGGGAGGGATCCTGAAGAAGCTGAACCTCGCGAGAAAGAACCTGCTGATTGTGAATGATATCCCTTCTCTCTTCATAGGCAGAGTAGTTCTCCTTGTGGATAGCAACGTTGATGCACAAGAGAGTGCGTTGCCACAGAGAAAGCTTCTTGTTGCGAGATGGACGGGCAGAGGAAGTCTTGCGCAAACGAGAGCTAGAGTCACCCATCTCAACATCACCACCTGAAGGAACTGGCTTCTTCCCTTTGCTTTTGGCAGCTTCTTTCTCTTCTGCTGGCTTGATCACATTCATTCTCTTGAGCTTGTGTTCTGAGTTCCCCTTGGAGAAATCCATGTCTTGAGCCTTCTGAATAATGAGGAGCATAATGTATGGAGCATAGGGAGGAGTACGCTTGGAAACCATAGCATCATGCATTTCATTGAAGATATAGTGCATCACATCCAGCTTGAAGTCTTCATTAGGATCAGTACTCACAAAACAGCGATGAGAAAGATACATGAGCTCAACAAGGGCAGCACGAATAGCATCCCGATTACCTCCAGAGGGAGAGATGTTCTCCCTGAACATGCGAAGAAGAATGTTGTACAGAGGAAGCAAACCCTTGATAGTGCCAATCTGACCCTTGGAAGAGTAGAGGGGAGCCAAGCGATTCTTGTCCGGCTGAACTCCATGCAGATGCACACGGTGACCAACAGGCACACTATACCCCTGAAAATCATAGTTCAGAATCTGAGCAAACTCATAGAAATCTGATTCCCGCATGGTATCTCCACACATCCACCTGAAAGAGAGAGCTTCATTCCCCTTAAAAGCGAGAGTGGCAAAGAACTGTTGTATGATCTTCTCATTGTAGGGACACTGAATATCCATAAGAGGAAACAGACCAAGCCTCTTCATGATTCCCAGAGCATCACCAAAGTATTCAGCCTTCTTCCTGAGATGAGTGCGGTCTAGAACATGCATGTAACACACCCGCTGAGACATAGGGCGATAGATATCTTCATATATACCTTTCTGAGCAGCACACCAGAAACGAGTATCTTCAAGTTCTTCATCTCTTGCCTCAGAATACCAGTCCAACTGCCTCAAAGCACTGTACTCCACTGAGCTCATTGTCTCATAGTTCACACGAGGAACCCGTGAGGGGTTGCGAGCTGCCCTCTTGGCTGCCCTAGCTTCCTTCTCCCTTGCTGCCTCCTGAGCAGCCTCCTGTTCAGCTTGCTGAGATACAAATTCTTCTTCAAAAGTGCCCTCATCAGCAAACCGAAAGTTCCGTTTGCGAACAGCAGAACGGCCGCGCTGATCACGCTTAGGACGAGAACTAGAGCCACCTGTGAATGATAGTAGGAGGAAAAGCACGGAGATAAGAACACACAAGTCGATAAGATAGCTAGTGAGAACATAGAAGGGAACTAGTAAGGCAGAAACAATTTAGAGATGACGTATCTTAGTTGTATTATTCTCAGCACGGGGGCGGAAATTCCGGTCTGGGGGCGGAAATTCCGGTGGGGGGGGGCGGAAATTCCGGTCCAAAGGACGGAATTTCCGGCCTACCCCGGAATTTTCGGCCCCATGGGCGGAAATTCCGGCCCCTGGTGAGAACACCACAACAAAGATACAAAAACCTCTAGAAAAAGGATCGGCACCAACTAAGTTCAATGCTAGGTTCACTAGACCGAAAAACTACCTCTAAACATGCTCCTTTCAATGGAAAACGGATCAACCCAAACGAATCTAGATCTAGGGCAAAGGCACCTAGAGAAAAAGAGAATTGGGGCAATACCGCTGTCCATGGCGAAAACCGCGTGGAGGAAGAGAACCCCCACGCCGAGAGGAGCAAGGACCGGCGAAATCCGGGGAATCCGGCGGCTAGGGAGTCGCCGGAGAGGACCTTGTTGAGGCGGCGGCGGCGGTTTGGAGTATGGGGGGTCGGGGGTGAAAAGAGGTACCAAGGGGTAACTCCACCCCGGCCCCCCCTTTATATAGACTAACCGCAGGGGCGGAAATTCTGGCCCTAGGGACGGAATTTCCGGCCCCCGGAATTTCCGGGGTAAGTAGTAGAATTTCCGGGGGGGGGGGGCGGAAATTTAACGTTTCCGCCCAAATTTCTGGGGCAAATTTCCGGCCCCCTTCCTGCAAAGTGCACCACTTCGGAGGAGTACATGGGGGCATAAAAATTTGCTACGGAAATAAGGGTTTCCACCCATTGGGAAAATTCTAACACTTAAACACGGAAAATCCGGCCATCTCATCAAGAACCAAGATAAAACAAGAGGTTGACTTGTGTGTTAGACGGAGGTTTTAGAGATAGAGAGGGCATAGGCTAGAAAACAAACACGGAGTGGTTCTCGGGACTTGAGGTTGCAAAAAGGCAAGAAATCATCGAAAAACCAAACTCAAAGTCCCTTCCCATATCAAGAGAAACTTCAAAAGATTTTCAAGGAATAAACTCTTCAAAAGAAGAGGTCGGTGGCCGAAGCCACCATATATGAGTGTTTTGGCATTAAACCGCGAAGATATATCTTGGGTTCATAACCAATACTCATCATTGAAGCTCATATATCACAAAATGATATTAAGAGAATGATTGCATTACTATCGGCATAATGGGGGGAGGGATAGCCCAATGAATTAGGACCGCACTCCCCCTATGTCCATGCCCACATCTAGAGTAGAACACGTGCTATCGTATGGGAATGAGTGCACACTAACAAGCCACATTGCAAGAATCAATGATATTCAATTCATGCCTCAACTCTCGGAATCTTGCTTCATCAAGGGGCTTCGTGAAGATGTCGGCGAGTTGATCATTTGTACCTACATAAGACAAGTTAATATCACCTCGATTGACGTGGTCCCAGATGAAGTGATGCCGGATCTCAATGTGCTTCGTCTTGTTGTGTTGAACCGGATTATGAGCGATCTTGACGGCACTCTCGTTGTCGCATAAGAGTGGAACCTTGTCGCAATGAACTCCATAGTCCTTCAACGTTTGCCGCATCCAAAGGAGTTGAGCACAACCACTTGCCGCGGACACGTACTCGGCTTCGGCGGTGGAGAGAGACACACAATTTTGCTTCTTGGAGGACCAACTAACCAAGGACCTACCAAGAAGTTGGCAAGTCCCGGAAGTTGACTTCCTGTCCACTTTGTCTCCCACCCAATCCGAGTCCGTGTACCCAACAAGCTCGAAGCTTGATCCCTTCGGGTACCAAAGGCCGAAGGTTGGAGTATGAATCAAATATCGAAAGATTCTTTTCACGGCCATTAAATGGCTTTCCTTTGGGGCGGCTTGATAACGTGCACAAATTCCCACACTAAGCATGATATCGGGTCTAGATGCGCAAAGGTAAAGAAGCGAGCCAATCATCGAACGGTAAAGCTTTTGATCCACTTCCTTACCACTAGGATCGAGATCAAGAGTAACCTTTGTTGGCATGGGGGTTTTGGCTCCCTTAACTCCGGAATCCATGTTGAATTTCTTGAGCATGTCTTGGATGTACTTGGCTTGATTGATGAATGTCCCTCCTCGCAATTGCCGAATCTCAAAGCCAAGAAAGAATTTCAACTCTCCCATCATGGACATCTCGAATTTGTCTGTCATTAGCTTTGCAAATTCATCATTGAAGAGCTTGTTAGAAGAGCCAAAAATAATATCGTCTACATAAATTTGGCATATGAAAAGCTCCCCGTTGACTTTCTTAGTAAAAAGAGTTGGGTCGATGAGTCCGATTTCAAACCCACGGTCTAACAACAACTCCTTAAGGTGCTCGTACCAAGCGTGTGGGGCTTGTTTAAGACCATAAAGCGCCTTATTGAGTTTGTAGACATGGGTCGGGAAATGGGGATCCTCAAACCCCGGGGGTTGCTTCACATAGACCAATTCATGTAGAGGACCGTTTAGAAAGGCACTCTTCACATCCATTTGATATAACTTAAAGTTGAAGTGAGAAGCATAAGCAAGAAGGATACGGATTGACTCGAGACGAGCCACGGGAGCGTAGGTCTCCCCATAGTCGATTCCTTCCACTTGAGAGTATCCTTGAGCAACCAACCGAGCCTTGTTCCTCACGACAATCCCATTGGCATCTTGTTTGTTCTTGAACACCCACTTGGTTCCAATGACATTGCGGCACTCCTTGGGCTTCTCCACCAAAGTCCAAACTTCATTGCGCTTAAAGTTGTTGAGTTCTTCGTGCATGGCTTCCACCCAATCCGGGTCTTCAAGTGCCTCAAACACCTTTTGAGGTTCCACACAAGAGACGAAGGCATGATGGATGCTAAAGTTGGCTAATTGTCTCCTTGTTGAAACCCCTTTTCTCACACTTCCGATTACACTATCCAAGGTATGACTCCCTTTGCGAAGAGCTTCTTCGACTTTCCTTGCACGGCGAGCTTGAGCTTCTTCAAAAGACTCTTGAGAAGCTACTTGGTCATCACCACTATTTTGGTCCTCGCCTTGACCTTCAACTTGAGCTTGATCAACATCATGAGCATGCTCAACATCTTGAGCTTGGCCTTGATCTACCATTGGTGAGGAGTCACCATCGTTCTCTTGGTCTTGATCTTGGCCTTGCTCGCTTGAATGAGGGTCTAATGCTTGTCTATGGTTAGCATCAATCGGTCCTTGTGGAGCTTGTGGAGCTTGTGAAGATGAAGGCTCCACTTGAGTAGAGCATAGTCCTTCTCCTTCCGCCAAAAGGTGTCCCTCAATGGGTATGAGATGACCCACACCCATTCTTCTTATGGCTTGAGGAGGTATTTCGTCACCTACATCACAAACACCACTTTGCTCCACACGGAAGCCATCATTCTCGTCGAATCTCACGTTAGAAACTTCAACAACACGAGCGGACTCTTTGTCAAAGATTCTAAAAGCATGAGATTCGGCGGCATAACCAACAAAGATACCCTCAAGAGCTTTAGAATCAAACTTGGACAAATGAACACCCTTTCTAAGATAGAAGCACTTACAACCGAATACTCGAAAGTATTTGATGTTAGGCTTGTTGCCGGTGAGGATCTCATAAGGAGTCTTGTTCAAGCCCTTGCGTAGATATAGCCGGTTGGAAGCATGACAAGCGGTATTGATGGCTTCGGCCCAAAAGTTATACGGAGACTTAAACTCCGCTAACATTGTCCTTGCCATGTCCATCAAAGTTCGGTTCTTCCGCTCGGCTACACCATTTTGCTGAGGAGTGTAGGGAGAGGAGTATTGATGTTGAATTCCCTCATCACTCAAGAATTCGTTGACGGTGTAGTTCTTGAACTCCGTCCCATTATCACTCCGAATCATCAAGATATCTTGGCCATATTGACGTTCCACTTCCTTGATGAAGTCCATGACGGTTTGTTGGGTCTCGTATTTGTGCTTGAAGAAGTAGACCCAAGTATATCTTGAGTAGTCATCAACAATCACCAAGCAATACTTCTTCCCTCCTAGACTTGCATGAGATGGAGGGCCAAAGAGATCCATATGAAGGAGCTCCAAGACCCTCTTAGAGGAAATAATCGTCTTGCTAGGATGAGGAAGTTCATGCATCTTTCCTTCAATGCAAGCTCTACACACACGATCTTTGGCAAAGGTTAGATCGGTTAGTCCTAGGATGTGATTACCTTTGTGGAGTCTTTGCAAAGTTCTCATATTGACGTGGCCTAGCCGGCGATGCCATAGCCATCCCACGTCAACTTTAGCCATTAGGCAAGTTGCGGCTTTAGTGACCTTCTCCGAGAAGTCAATCACATATAAGCCGTTTTCAACATGCCCAACAAAGGCTACTTTAAGAGACTTGCTCCACAAAAGAACCACAATCCCAACATCAAAGAAAGTTGCAAAGCCCATATCGGCAAGTTGAGCTACGGAAAGTAAATTGTAAGAGAGAGACTCAACGAGCATGACATTCTCCACGGTAACATCTTGAGATATAACAACTTTACCAAGACCCAATACCTTTGACCTTGAGGAATCTCCATAGGTGACGTAGCCCGCACTAGATGAACCGGTGCGAAGCTCCTTCACCAACTCTTTGCTTCCGGACATATGATTGGTAGCACCGCTATCAATTATCCATTGTCCCGCACCGGAAGCAAAGCCCTACAAAAGTCAAGCTTTGTTTTTAGGTACCCATTTTTCAATGGGTCCTCTTTTGTTAGTGACAAGGGTCTTAGGAACCCAAATAGACCAAGCAATGCATTCATTAGGTGAACCAACAAATTTAGCATAAACATGTCCATCATAAGCACGACGAAGAACATAAGAGGGGTTGTATTTTCCTGCAAAGTCATTGTGATTGGGCATTTCCCTCTTGGCATTCCCAATCACTTCCCTCATGAGCTCCCCCTCCTCCTCATAAACATTGCCATCCTCGTCAAAGCATATGTCATTTGGGATGTGCTTCTTGGGAGGAGGAGTGGGCACAAGAAATTGCGTCTTCTTGTTGTTCTTCTTCTTGTTCTTTTTCTTGTTCCTCTTCTTGTTGGACTTGGGAGTGAAACCAAGCCCGGTCTTGTCACCATGTTGCTTTTGAGCACTCAAAAGCTCATCAAGCCTTGTGTCACCTTTGGGGGCATCTTTCTCATAAAGAGGGTTAGAGTAACAAGTACTTGCAACAAAGGTGCTAGAAGATAACTTGGTTGCTTCTTTAGCAATCATAATATTTAGTTTCTCATTTTGCAACCTAAGTTCATTAGCAACTGATTGAGCAATATCACGATCATTCTTAAGCCTAGCAATGTCCAAGTTATAGGATTCTTCAAGACCTAACTTGGATGCCTCAAGTGCCATCCTTAGATCTTGCTCAACCTCAAGAGATTGGTTGAGGGTTGCAATTTCATCGGCATACTCACGAGCATGCCCTTCTAGCTCAAAGATGCGTTCCTCATTTTTATCATTAAGTTGGAGAGACTCATTATATTGATTTAGGAGAATCTCAAATTGAGCTTTGGTCTCCCCATGCAAGGTTGACATGAAGGTGTCAAACTCATTAGGCTCATCCTTATCACTACTAGTATCAACACAATCCATCAAAGATAAGCTTCTAGGTATGATGGGTGTGAAAGTTGGTGATACCTTTGTAGCGTGAGCCATTAGACATGTTCCCTTGGAGTTGGAGCGCTTGGACTCGTTTGCGGAAGCGAAGAGGGATGGTGAAGATATAGGCTTGGCGATGGCGATGGCGGCCCTTCCTACTTCTTCATCATCACTTGCATCATCACCGGATGGGTATTCTTCTTGAGTCGTCAAGGCATGTATTGGAACGGCTTTCTTCTTATCAAAGTTCCTTGGAGGGTAAGACTTGGCCTTCATCTCCTTGCGAATGAGTCTTCCATTGTGATCTTCCACTCTTTCATAGGGACAATCCGCGATGAAGTGGTGTTGATTCCCACAATTGTAGCATGTTCTCACTCTACTTGTGGCCTTAGGTTTGGAGGGACTTGATGACTTCCACTTCTTCATGAAAGCCCGTTGAGCAAGAGCCATGTGTTCGGCATGAGCATACTTCATGTCTTCGGGACTTCCACACATTGACTCTTCCTCATCCATCAAACTTGCTTCTTCATAAAGAGAGACTTTTGCCTTCAAAGCAAGGTTGGGTGCACGCACACCACGTGCACGAGCTAGAGCATCATCCGCATTCTTCTCGGAGATCTTCCTTGCCACAATCTCTTGCAAGATGTCATGAGCGGTCATCTTCCTAAAGTTGGCATCTCCCTTGATTGAGTTCATAGTATCCTTGAAGAAGGGCAAGAGGGCTTGGACAAATTTCCTCTTCATCCATCTTCCATCACATTGAGTGGAGCCGAGGTCGACAAGCTTCACTTGGAGTGCCGAGAGACGACGATGAAGTTCTTTGGGAGATTCACCATCAAGCATAGCGAAGTTGTCCGCTTCATTAGACGCCTCATCAAACTTGGACTCTTGAATGCTCTCATTGCCGATGAAGAGGTTGGTGAGAGCATCCCAAGCTTCCTTGGCGGAAGAGATGTTGCGGACGAACGCCTTGTCCTTCTCGGAGAGAGACATGTGAATGAGATGCAAGGCGGAGGCATTGAGCTGCTTGTCGATTTGCTCCCAAGGTAGCAAGTTAGTCAAGTCCTTGGAAGTTGGATGATAACCCTGCTCAATGATCCTCCAAAGCTCAATAGACACGAAATTTATGTGAGAGCGCATGTTATCTTGCCAATTGGCAAAGCTAGAAGCATCAAGTTGTGGCGGTGGGCCGCATGAGGCAAGGTGTGGCATTTGAAGGTGCCTTCCGGAGACATAGCTTGTAGGATGTGGAACCTCCGTGCTATGTCCCCGAGAGGTGTCATCTTTCTTGGGGGGATCCTCGTTGTTCTCATTCCCATCCTTCTCCGGATCTTCCTCGCTTAAGGATGGCTTATCCTTACCCGAGGTGTCAACCGGAGTTGGTGGAGTGGTACTTGATGTTCCACTAGTGAGAGCATCAAGTTGAGATTTTTGGCTTTCCATGGCTGCCATCATAGCATCCATGCGAGTCATTATGTTATTAAAATCCGCCTTAGTGGCGGGCTCCTCTTCGCCCATGATCTCTTAGGCGGTTAAGCCCAATCAAGAGCACTAGGCTCTGATACCAATTGAAATGGATCTCACGGGCGACTAGAGGAGGGGGGGTGAATAGGCGCTACACAAAATTTTACCTTTTTCAATTTTAAGGCTTGACACAAACGAAATTCTCTAGATGTGCAACTAGGTGAATTTCCTATGTGACAAGCAAGCAAGTGAACGAGAGTAAAACGAGTAAACACGATGCAAGTAAGGGTAAGAAAGAACCGTAAAGCGGAAGCCGGAGACACAAGGATGTATTCCCGTAGTTCCTTCCTTTTGAGGGGAAGTACGTCTACGTTGGAGAGGTGTGGCGACACGGAGTCCACCAACGCCACGGAGGCTCACCTTGTTCTCCGGTGAGCAAGCCACGGAGGCTAACTCGTTTCCACTAAGCGGTGGTAGTGGGGGTACCGACCAAAACCCTTACACGGAGGTTGGGGCACAACTCCACAACTCAATTGGAGGCTCCCAACAAGAACAACCACAAAGCTTTTACACGGAGGAAGCTTTGAGGTGACCTCTCTTGCCTAAGGCAAGGTCCACGGAGGAGGGGTGAAGCAATCACTAAGTACTTCGGTGGGGTTGTAGATCTATGGATCCTCTCCCAATCTACCAAGTCTTGGAGGATTTGGTTGGCTAGGGAAGGAGATCTACGAAGTTGAAGCTCAGCACCAATGGAGGAGAGAGAGTGTGGACGAGGTAACCAGATCTGAGGTAGGGGACGACTATTTATAGGCTGGCTCGAAATGTGGCCGTTGGAGTGAACTTACCCCGGAAATTCCGGCCCTGGGGCGGAAATTCCGGGGTCCAGAAAGGGCGGAAATTCCGGCCCCCCGGAAATTCCAAAAAGGAATTTCCGGCCAGAAATTCCAGCCCTCTCCTGAAAGTCGCACCACAACTTGAGATAAAGAACTTAGTGAAAAATCACGGGGGGGGGGGGGGGGGGCGGAAATTCCGGCCTGGGGGCAGAAATTCCGGCCCCCGGAAATTCTGTGTTTCCAGAATTTCCGGCCCTTATCTGCAAGATGCACCACGGCCTTTAGGAGAGGACTTAGCCGAAATTTCGGGGGGCCGGAAATTCTGAAATTTCCGGCCCCCGGAAATTCTGCCAATCCAGAATTTCCGGCCCCCTTACTGCACGGTGCACCACCCGGCTTCGTAAGAGACTTAGCCATATTTCGAAGGGCCGGAAATTATGAAATTTCCGGCCCCCGGAAATTTTGTCCAGGGGCGGAAATTCCGGCCCTGGGGCGGAATTTCCGGCCCTGAAACAGAATTTCCGGCCCTGCAGTTTTCTCTCCTTTGGGTGATTTCGAGCCTTTCTACAGCAGTCCCCATTCCCACACTTCTTCCATCAGTCTTGTGCAATACCTGTAGAATTTCTGCAAAGCTCAGCATAAGGTTAAATTCCTTGTATTGTGATCAAACACCCAAAAACAGAAGGCAATGAATATGTCCTTTCAAGGGTGTATCATCCAGTATTCATTCAGAGTGCGACACTGTAGAGGCTCGATACGATGAGTATTATCGTGGAATCCATAATATTTTAGCAATCTGCCCCGATGATCATATTCAACGCGTTCATCAAGCAACCATGGATACTCCATACCTGCACATATGAACAAGAAATATTAGTACAACGTAAATAAAAAAACGTAGTTGCTCACATATTACAAATACGGCGGAGTTCCTCACATATTACAAAAAAATACGTAGTTTCTCACATATTACAAATAAAAACGTAGTTCCTCATATATTACAAATATTAATGTACTTCCTCACATATTACAAATATTAATGTAGTTCCTCACATATTACAAATAAAAATATATGAATTCACATATTACAAATAAAAACGTAGTTCCTCACATATTACAAATAAAAACGTAGTTCCTGACATATTATCTACGTTCTTCCTCTTCCGCGACCTCTTCTTCCACGGTTCGAACGCCCTCGAGTAACTCGGTTTGGGTAGAAAGTGGAACATTTATCATTCTTATGTCCCCATGTATTGCATAGGAAGCATTGTCGAGTTGGTCCACCGGCTTCAGATTCATCCATGTCATTTCGGATGCGCTTACACTGTCTTCTACCCCTGTTCGTGCGCTTTAGACTAGGATCTGGGATGTACTTCCTTTCCCCTGGATCTACCGTGTTGAAATTACCGATAGCACGATATCCATGCATCTCGCCAGTCCAAGTGTAAACCACAGTCATGCTCCCGTAGTAGGGGGACACGAAGGACATTGGGTCCATTTGAAGCATCCCGCACGCAGCCAAAACATGTGAGCAAGGTAAGTGAAGTAACTTTGGTTTGTTGCATGTGCACTCACAAGTTGGAAACTCCTCAGTTCCAATTTTCACTTCATAAGTCCTCATGATGTTGCCAGTACCAAACTTGTCCGTTTGTAAACGGACCTCAAACCTCAGTTCCTCATTTCCGGTGGCAACGACCATGTGTCCTCTACCCTTTTCTATCTTCTTCTCCATGTATTTTGCTATCTTCTCACAGTAAGGTGTGTTAGGATTTCTCAAATTATGCATTTCAGTCTCCTCCCGTCTCTCTTTGAAATATTTCAGTGTGCAATAGAAAATTCCCTCCACAATTACTGTTAGTGGGAGTGCCCTATTTCCTCTAAGCACAAAGTTATATGACTCAGCTAGGTTAGTGGTCATACAGCCGAACCTAGCTCCATGAGCATCGTGAAGCAATGACCACCTCTCCACAGGCTCATGCTCTATCCATTGTGCAAAGTTCTTTATGCGAGACCCAGGACGCCTCCTAAGAGGGGGGGGATCAAATCCTGGCAGATCGCAAAGTCCAATTGGTTCTTCCTCTGTGGGTAATGTTGTTTCTTGTTGACTTGCTACTAGAGCTGCATGAGCCGCTACTGCGGCTGCGCGGGCTGCTTTTCTATGTTTAACATGCTCTCCAGTTAGTTCATGCAGCTTCTTTGTGAGAAATGCATACTTCCATTGTTGGTTTTGCTTGCATACTTTTTGAATAGGTTCATAAGATTCTTACTCCTGAACTGTGAGAAAAAATTGGCACCTAGATGTCTCATGCACCACCGGCTCTGCAAGTCAAGCCATGGTGTTTCTTCATCGGGACCGGCCTCTTTCAGCGTCTTCACCGCCCTCAGTATACCATCATGCCTATCATGAATGATGCAAACATTCGGCCTCTCCTTCTCAATTGCTATCTTTAACTGTCTGAAGAACCACAACCAGCTCTCCGTGTTTTCGCTCTCCACAAAAGCAAATGCCAGTGGGACGATTTGGTTGTTTCCATCCTGTCCAATGGCCGTCAAAATCTGACCCTTGTACTTGCCTGTCAAAAATGTTCCATCCACACATAACACCGGTCGACAGTATCTAAATGCTTCGATGCATATGTTAAACGAGAAAAACACTCGTTCCAAAACCTTCACAGTGGAGTTCTCCGCAAACCATGAGTCTTGGATGTCAACATAGGTGCCCGAATTTCTTTCCTGCAATGTGTGCAACATACGGACAACCGAGTCGTACGAGTCAAAGAATGACCCAAATCGCGTCTCCAACGCCTTCTGCTTAGCCCTCCAGGCCTCACCGTAAGATATGTTGTACTTGTATCTCTGCTTCACTGTCTTCTGGATAGCCTTTACCTCCATAGCTTTGCCCTCGACTATCTGTGTATGAAATAGTCGTGCTACGAGAGTGAAACTCAGGTTCTTATGATCCACCAACTGGTTCCTAATAATACATGTGTGCTGCACGTGGTCGCTCACCACCCAGAAGGTGTCATTCTTGCGGAGGTAGCCATGCACCCTAGCGGGACATCTCTCGTTGGTACATTCCACTGTCAAATATTTCTTGTTTGACGCGACTGTTTTAAATACCCTCTGCGTGGACATTGCCCAACTAGTTATTGCATCCTGAAGACGTTGCTTGTCGGGATATAATGAACCGACTGAGATGTTGTTCGGGTGATACTCCCATGCCGAATCGTGCCCCTCGTTCACTCTCATTAAATTTGAGAAGTCCTGATTCCATTCTTTCGGAATCGGGGCCTCATCCTGATCATCTTCTTCATCTGAGTCAGATGAATTAATATCATCAGCATCTCCATCAACATCTTCAGCTTCCATCTGCTGCTGCAAAACCTCATCTTCATCGTCTGAAAATATCTCGCCACCTGCATCATCTGCCGCTGCACCTAATACATGACTGCTCTACCCTGTTTCATACCCAATGTCGTCGGCATATGACATGGCCACAACAGGCTCATCAGCTGCTTGCATGCTCTGCCAAGAACCAAAACCAATTGTCTGGTTGCTGTGGCTTGACTCGGCCTCCCCTCCGATAGTAATCGGCTTCGCAACCACAAGGGCGATCGGGGATGTTTGCCGCCGCTCACACCCTTTCAACCAGCCCACCCACTGAGAGGTACGCTCTATCTCTTTCAACTGACAATATATATTGCTAGTTGAGTTGCTCCACAATGCTTGTAAGCTGACAGTGTACAGCTTACGATCCCATCCTAAGAACACCATTAACATCCTCTTGAATTCCCCAATACGCATACTCTGAGGATCAGTGAACTCCACCTCATGATACTCAAAGTCACTAAGATCAGCTCCAACATCACTGCTACAGACCGCACCGTACCCATAATGAATAACAAATCTAACTAATCCAGACATGACTCCTGCTACATAAAAATCCTACTTCCGTCAACTACATCGCTATAATATATATACACAAAATTACACTACAACCATTTGAGAATAAGATTTTTACCCTCGTAGCGTGCGAATCACCACCTCAAAACTTGCTCACGTCACACCACTTCCAACGCACCGGAATGAACCTATACAACAATACAAGAACGGCCTCAAGAACAAAATTACAACTACTGAGATTTTTACAGCTATTATACCGATATGAGACTAAACACACCAACTTATTCAATTATAAACTACACCACTAAAATATAATGACTGAGATTTCACAACTAAAATTTACCCTTGAAGCGTGCAAACCACCACCTTGAAACTTGCTCACGTTACACAACTTCAACCACACCTGATTCAACCTGCACAACAACATAAGAACAGCATCAAGAACACAAGAACATCTACAGTTAAATTTACACCTACAACTCCTAAATGTGACAAAACGAACCAACAAAATTTCTCCTAAAGCTAACCCATTTGTAGATCGGGCTATCCTCTACTTCTTGCAACAAATTTCACTGATTTTGATCAAGAAATGCTCTCAGAATCGAAGAAATAAGATTTGAGAATAGAGGGTTTGAGCTGCAGCTGAGAAAGAGCAAAGAGAGAAGAAAAAAGAGCTGAAGCGGAAGAATGGGCGAGCTTGCGTCCGGGTGGGGTGCGCCGACCGCTTTTGCTGCCAGCATGCACATGCACTCGCATCCGGCGGGTGCGACACCACGCGCAGGTGGCCGACGTGGCCGATTTGCCTCCACTCGCATCCGGTGGGTGTGACAGGCGCTGCCGGCATGCGGGGCCCCGCCTCGAAAGCCGCGTATCGCATCCACCAGATACAATTTCGCCTTCTCGTGTCCGGCGGTTAAAACGGTGCCCTAGTTTTGTAATTAGCTACAAATTAATGCTACTTTTGAAAAAGCTGACAAAAAGTGCAATAAAAAAAATTCGCGAATCATACATATTGCTCACAAAATGAATGGGATTCATCTATATCTATATCTATATCTATATCTATATCTATCTATATCTATACTATCTATATCTATCTATATCTATCTATATCTATATCTATATCTATATCTATACTACTTATAAAGACACAAACTTGACAGGAAAACTAAATCTACACCGCTCAACAATATTGATCAAACGGTCCACACTCCTTTGTTCTCCCCCTCCTCCCTCCCGAAAATCTATATCTATACTTCTATACTACTTATCTATATCTATATCTATATCTATATCTATATCTATATCTATATCTATACTACTTATAAAGACACAAACTTGACAGGAAAACTAAATCTACACCGCTCAACAATATTGATCAAACGGTCCACACTCCTTTGTTCTCCCCCTCCTCCCTCCCGAAAATTACGGGCTCTTCCCATCCCGCCCGCGTAATCCGCCACGCCCAGGCGACCAGCCCCCCACGGCCCAGGCGATCAGACTGATCTAGCGGCAGAATCGGGGGCGTTGTCTGCGGATCGCTGCTGTGCAGATCGATAGAAATATTAAGTCTCTGGTTTTACAGAGTGAATTTCTTTTTGTAGATCTTTCTCTAATTCTTCGATTTACTCCTCGGAGATGCTCTTCGATATCTCCGCCTTAGCGATTAGTCGTCGCTGTGGCCTGTGGCTCCACAGCCTGCGTTTTCGATGGTGAGCGCGAGAGGAGGTGGAGGCGTAGGCCTCCGCGGCGATCTCCAGGCCTACGTAGCCCGCGGAGGACCCACGGCCAAAGCACCAGCTGAGGTTGATCCGCAGCCGACGCCGCGCCAACGGCGTAGCTGCTCCTGTCGTCCATCTGGCTCTACGAACGGGGACGCGTCGCCACGGAACGCCAAGAGCCTCATCACGCGGGAGGTGTCCGGCCACTGCTGCTTCTTAGCAAGTGATTAAAACTTGGAGAAGGATGCAGTCGCCTCTCCCGTAGTCCCGTGTACCATGCCACTGTCAGCTTCTGAATGCTTGAGGGCTCTGTTCATCCTCTGTGGTGTACAGTTTACTTGTACAAAATGTTGGTTCCTTCCCTCCAGCAGGTTTCGCTGCACAGCTACGTGTGATTTGCCATCTGAATTGTGTTCCTCTTTTCTGAATAAGATGCTGAGTGAGCGTCCAAAGGTATTCCTGAGTTTCAACCCAGTTTTCAGAAGTGTACTAAATAGATGCAGAAAAAATGATGATTGAGTTTGAGGAAAATAAACCTGAGCTTGAGGACCTGTATCACTTGGTACCGGAAATTCCTCTTGTGATGATTGAGTTGAATACCACTTTGTGCATATTGTGTCAAATAGTAATCTTACTTTTATCCCTGTTTGCAGGAATCCATGAGATACCAATGTGTTATAAATTTCAGCAAACTAGGTGCTTAAGTGCTTGATTCGCTGGGCACAGGAATGCACAGCAAATGCCAAGGGAAAGATGTGTTAAGAGCAGTCTATAGACGGATATGTACGCCTCCTAACAAAGCAATCGAAATTTGGGTACTTATAAGAAAATTTTAGTTTTATTCATGAGTATATAATAAATGAGGGCATCTCTATATAAATTTACATATCAGAAGGCTGCAGGATAAGTATATTGCATGATAATGTAAGCTTTGATTTTATCGATTACCAAAATTAAAAGAAGTTGTTTTACACAAATGCTTGTAACTACAAAAATCTGCTCTACTAAGGGTCAGCAGTCGCACTTTGGTTTGATGCTAGGCACCACTGCTCTGATAACCTTTACAGGCAGCAACACAATCAACATCTAGACGGACCAATTCATCTATGATCTATTTTTTATCTTTGGTTCATTGGGATTGAAAGACAGTCTCCTTCTAGCTCTTATATTATCCATGGGGTGCCACAAGCTGAATATTTGAAACAGAATTTTGAGACTTCCACTAACATTTTCTGCACTAAGACAATGAAAGCACATAGTTTTCATTTTCAGATAATACCTTGGGAATTTTGATCTCTGAAAGGAAGATCTTTATTAAGAATGATCCTTCCTCAGTTCCTCCTGTTGATCTGAGCAAATGACTTCATCCTAGAATGGAACAGCATACCTAGAAGAACAACAAGCATCAGCGAACAAACACTAAAGCAGCTGAAGACATCAACATCGAACGCGAGAGAAATACTAAAGCTTTTTCACCGGCACTTCTGTCATCCATAATATAGTCTGGTGAAGCTCATCCCCTCATAACAGATGCATACCAATTAGGTGGGAAGGGGCGTCGGCCGTCCAATTCAGGAGGCTACATGGCCTCTCGAACACGAGGTGGCCGCGGCCACAAATCTGGTGGAGAAGAGGGCCGCGCCTGCGCCACCGTGCCTAACGCTGGATCACCGTGAGAATGCTGAGCTCGACTGCCTCCTTGGGCGGCGAACATAATCGACAAGGATGGGCGGGGAAGAGGAGGGGTGTCCGAGTCCTCCGCCGGCGGTGAGGAGGCAGGGGAGGGGCAGCTTGATGAGAATAGAGAGGGAGATGGTGAGGGGTTGTGCTACCTCTCCGGGGCGATGGGGAGACAGGGGAGGGGGAGTATGACCTTGTCTGGACGGTGGGGAGGGAGGTCAGCGGGCACATACCCTAGCCGCCATGGGTGGGGAGGCAGGCCATTGCCGGCACCAAGGGGAGATGGTGAAGGGCCAAAAGACCTCGCCGTCGCGGTAGATAGCCAGGTGTGCGGCGGCAGGTGAGGGCTTGATATATATATATAGAGAGAGAGAGAGAGAGAGTGTGTAGATGGAGAGTAGTGAGCGTGTGAGACCGTGGGGTCTTTTGTCTAATTTTTGTGTGTTTGTGAGCTCGGGGATGATTTGTAATTTTTTTGGGGTCCATTTGTTTAAGATTCCTGCACAGATGAGCATGCTGTGTCACATTGTCTGTGTTCGTCTGTGTGGACTAGCTTGCCACATGCCTGTTATTTTTTTAGGAGACTAGAAATTTCATAACCACGTAGGTCATCACGTGGTTTGACGATGTTAAATTTCATGGAGTTTTTTACTGGACAATTTTTATTTAACATTCATATGTAGAATGGTTTTGAAGTAAGAAAACAAAATTTTGAATATATTGTGAAGTACGAAAGAGAATAAAGCTTTAAACAATATTCAAACCATGTAACCAAGCCTTGAAGAAAGAACCATCATCAAAGAAAATTTACTAGGAGTAGATACTTAATTACTGTTTCTTAAAAATTCTTGTATCTAATTTAATATATTAATGTGATCATAAAATTTATGTAAAGACATGTGTATGGATCGTGTGTTACACGCATACTCACATTATTGGCCATGGAACAAATTAGGTGCTCGGTAAAAAAATCGCTAAAAGAGAAAAAGGATTAAATATAATTTTTTTATTATATTATAAGACGTGCGTTGCACGTGCAAGCTTACTAGTATATAGAAGAGAGTGATGTTAGAAAGTCGTATATCCAATAAACAACTTTGAGCATTGTATTTTCCAAATGATTTGCTCAGATGTTATATATGGTATGCAATTGAAGTCAAATTTACCTCCTGTTGAACAACATCGTATAGTGTATACGGTGTAGAATTCGTTATGGGAAATATACAGTTGAAGACTGGACCGTTATTATTTTTTATGTCTACAGAGGCAACTCGAGGTCAATGATACCTCTTGTCTCAGTTTTAATACCTAATAGGTTTTACGGAAGTACAATTTAAGAACATCAAACCAGACTTGTTGAGCGACTTCTGACTGATCCAGTAATCTGAACATTCCAAACCACAAAAATGGGGGAAAAAGGAAAAAAAATGGAAGCCTCAGTGCTCACACAAATGAGCATCTGCAATTAGATTTTGTTTCCTCAAGTTAAAACCAAACTAAATATGAAAGAGGGGCAAGTTGTACTTGAACATGAACGTTGGATCGGTGATGATGGCTCTGCTGTTTTGCCTCCATTGGATAGGAATTCCGTGTTATGTTACCGACCGTCGGTCTGGTGGCTAGGTTTGCGGGAGCGCAGTCAGCCCACCCGAGTTCGAGCCTTGGGCTCAGCAGTATTGCTCAGGAGTTTTTTCTATAAAAAATGCCAACGGGTGCTAGTGTCTGAGTTGGTTTCGGTTTTTTTGTTACCGTGGCCGTTTCTGTCACATAAGGATGCGAACAAAGATGATGTTCTATAAGGTTTGGAGGAACTCTCTAGGGTTCATCCCTATAAGAAAAAATATATGTAGCAACCTTGTAAGAGATAAGAAATGAGAGAAAAGGAGCAATGTTGCTTCAGCACTAGAAACCTCATGCTGTCAATTTTTTTTTGGAGCAACCGGTGTCTTTTTTTAAGAAGAGAAAACTAGTTAATAAGGAAAACTGGCCAAAAACCGTACAACACGACGCCACACACCGGCCCCAAGACCGCTCTCCAAATGAGCTGGCGACTCTACTGCCCAAACAGTCAGAGACGACACTCAGACCACCGATTTTGGAGCCGCTGCTCTAGCCTCCAAACCTCTACAACACACACAACGGTCCCAAGACCGCGTCCCTACGGGGCCGACGGCCTTGCCACCCAAGTGACCAAAGACGACACCCTTTGATGAAGGTGAAATCCGAAGCCACCGCTCCGGCATCCACACGGGTCCCAAGAACGCGTCCCTGCGGGGCCGACGACCTTGCCACCCGAGTGACCAAAGACGATACCCTTCGAAGAACGCGAAATGCGAAGCCGCCGCTTCGGCATCCACACGGGCCCCAGGGCCGCGCACACGTCTAGCCGCCGACAAAATTGCAAAGTGGCACAAACCAAAGACAAGAGGCGCAATACCGGGCTTCCAAGGCGACACCTCAAGGGGGAAACGATGATGCCGCTATCGACGCACGCTCCAACCAAGGTCGAAGCTTGGGTTTGCAAAACATTGTTCGATGGAGGGCATCAAGTATGTTCTAGATCCAACATTTTCCTACAAGAACTATAGAACACATGGGATAAAGGTTTTTTAACTAGGCTCAGGCCGCCCTAAGGCTAATAGCCCTACATCCTACATGTGTGCTTGGATTTCTCGTCGGAGTACAAGTGATGGGGTGGTTACAAGTGATGGGACCCTTGCCGGGGTTCCCGAGCAGCAGCTAAGCTACTACATGTGGATTCTAAACGTCATTGATGGCCTCCTACCAAGCTCGGACGCTCCACTGACCTAGTTCCAGGACAATCCTAAGACTCTAGGGTCTGGCCGCTCGTTGATCTGTTCTTCCTTGGACGATCCCATCCTCCGGACATGGTTCTACTTTTATACCTGAAGGGGATACCACAGTGGCCTAGGCTTCAGTCTTGTTCTTATCCTTTTCTCATCTTTTCTGTTCCCAGGTCTTGTCTGTTATCGGGCCACCAACCCTGGCCAGGATGGGACTTGTCTGTTGCGGCCTTGCGAGCTTTCTAAGTCCCCCAAACAACAGAATTCGAATTGTAAGTCATTTTCATTCTAGTTAGGATTTGGAATTTTCACTCAATTCAATTCTAGAAAAAATCAATTATGTGCATCCAAACAGAGCGTTACATTCTTCCATGTGTACTTTCTATACTATGCATGTGAACTGCGTAACAGAATTTTGCAAGTATGAATCGTCTAAACATATTTTTTTGTGATTTTCCTGGCAAGATGTGTTCTTCCATAATTGGTGTGGTGAGCTTCCGACCACTTAACATTTGCACTGCCTAACGAAACAGTTTATGCATATAATTTTTTGAGGGGGGTTAGGTCTATTATACTTTACGGGAATGTTTTATTTTTCTGGACTTCTCTATTTGAAGGTGTGCTCTCTCATCGGTCGTGCAAGGAGTGAAGGCACCATCTGAGTGAAGGACTCGGGCATGCAGCCTGATGGCTCGACACATATAGATGGACCCTTCATTTTCTTTTCTCGTTCAATTCGTGTAATTCGTGTTTGTCAGTGCCTGTCCTAAAGGACGGCGTTTTAATTTACTTCTTCCGTGGAAAATAATTGTCAGTGAGTTAGGATAACTTTTGTACAAAGCTGTATTAAATTATCCAAAGCTTTTTTGATCAGAGGGAGTATGTTTACTGTAGCGATTTTTAAAAATAAATATAATTTTTAATCAATTTCACAAATAATATTATATTTTTGTTTTTGTTTTCATATCTAGCGCGGAGCCGTATTAGGCGGACGCGAAAGGTTGATACGTTGCAAACGTATCTATAATTTTTGATGCCTCATGCTTGTTTTACACCAATTGCTTTATATTTTGTTTACACTTCGTAGCGTTTTTATGTATTTTCTGGAACTAACCTATTAACAAGATGCCACAGTGCCTGTTCCTGTTTTCTGCTATTTTTGTATTTCAGAAAAGTTATACAGGAAATATTTTCGAAATTGGACGAAATAAAAGCCGAAGTTCTATTTTACTGACACGAAGACGGAGTCCAAAGGGGAGACGGAGACCAGGCAGGAGGCGGCCACACCATAGGGTGGCGCGGCCCCACCCCTGGCCGCGTCAGGCCCTAGTGTGGGCCCCTCGGTTGCCCTCTAACATCGCCCTTCCGCCTATAAATTCACTTCATCAAAAAAACCCTAAGGCCCGAGCCGCCATTCACGAAAAGTACTGTAAGCCGCCGCCGCCGTCGATCCGAGATCGGGAAGGGTCCAGAAGCTCTTCTCGGCACCCTGCCGGAGAAGAGAATCATCACCGGAGACGTTCTTCATCGCTATGCCTGCCTCCGGAGTGATGCGTGAGTAGTTCGCCCCTGGACCATGGGTCCATAGCAGTAGCAAGATGGTTGTCTTCCCCAATTTGCGCCTCATGTCTAGATCTTGTGAGCTGCCTATCATGATCATGATCATTTTTATGTAATTCCACATATTGTGTTTGTTGGGATTCGATGAATATTGACTACTATGTCAAGTTAATTATTGATTTATCATGTCTACGTTATTTGTGATCTTGCATGCTCTCCGTTGTTAGTAGATGCTAGTGACTCCAAGAGGGAGTATTTATGCTCGATAGAGGGTTCATGCCTCTAATAATCTGGGAGAGTGACAATAACTTCTAAGGTTGTAGATGTGTTGTTGCTACTAGGGAGAAAATAATAATCTTTTGTTCAAGGATAATTGTATTGCTTACATTACACACTTTGCTTAAGACGATAATCTGTTGCTTGCAACTTAATATCTAAAGGTTGTTCGGATGATATCCTGAAGTTGGATTATTAGTCATAGATGCAGTTGGATTACGGTCTATGTATTATATTGTAATGCCCAAATGAATCTTATAGTGATCTTCATGATATCTACATGCATTGTTATATATTTTTTATTTTGTCAATTGCCCAACTGTGATTTGTTCACTCAACATATTATATCTTTATGGAGAGACACCTTTAGTGAGCTGTGGACCCCAGTCCATTCTTTAACATTTATATTACCCTCTACCGCAAACATTGTTTACTTTTCGCAAGCATTATTTTACTTACAACTTGGGGATGGCAACGGTGCGGTGAGGAACAATCCAGCTGGCGTGGTTGCCGTCAGCGCCCTGCCAAGGCACCTAACCTACCTTCAAGCTTCATTATCCGACGAGATAGCCAGACGACCACACCATTGCTTATTTGCTTCGCACTGCACAGTCACAGGCTTAAATGGTGGCCAGCCGTCGCGGTTACCCCTCAACGCGAGATGAGTACGCCACACTCCAGCATCCCCCGTTCCCATCTCCAGTCGCGCAGCCGACGGGGCCGCCCACAAGGCTACGAGCACAGGCGAGGCCGCATCCCGACCTCAGCAGGCAACCTCCTCAGCCTCTCTCCTTCTCCCACTTCCGGCGGGCAACCCCCTTATCCTTTGTCCTCTCCTTCCCCACTTCATTGGGCATGAGGTGGTACACCCCAGTGACGCCGCTCCAGTAGGCAGCTAATGGCGACACCGCTGGGCTTATCCAGGGGACAGCCTGTCGATTGGGGGCGCAGAAGGGAGCGACGAGTAAAAGGAAGATGGAATTGACGGCGCTGACAGCATGCAGACGGCGGCGGCATGGGGCTGGCGGACGGCAGCGATGGCGGAGGTCGGTGGGACCGACTGGCGAAGGAGCCCAAGAACTGGAGGAGTGAGCCAGGGACGACGGGAAGAGATAATTGTGCGTGCGTGTGAGGTTTTGTGTGTGGCTGGGTGTGTGCGTGGTGTACTGGGCTAAGCCCATGTGGCCAACTATGTCTCTCTTTTTCTTTACTTTTTTGCGAATCATTCTTTTTCAGTAACAATAACCTTGCAGATTCAAGTATACCACATATTTACATTGGTTTCTAATACATGGTGGACATATAACTAGAGTATCAGCGATTGTGTCCAAAAGATAGCTCAACGTAATGTCTTAGGGCAGCATAAGACTAGGCCGCCCTTTCAAAGAAAATCTGAACTGGCGTCTACCAGTAGATGTGTCATGCACAAGATGCCAAACAATATTTTGTAGCAAGGAGGAAAAGAAGTACGGACACTTAAAGGAAAAAATAACTACTGTGCGTATAATATATTTCATGTAGTACTCTATCGGTGACACTTATTATTGATCGGAGGGAATCATATTATCCTGATAAAAAATATAAGAAAATAAATTAATTATAGTGATAACTTCAAAGATGCATATAAAATGTTCTAAACTCTTTGGAAAAAAATGTTCTAAACTTCAACTTGTGTGACGCGCAAAAATAAGAAAACGGTGGTGCAACTTTGGGCCCAAAATTGACTAAGATTGAAAAAGTAGTTGCCCGGTAATTAGGGAAATGTGCATTTTTTATAAATATTGATCTTAAAGATCTAATTTAAACTATGTATTTTTTTACTTCGAACCAGAGTCAATTCGTATATCTTGCAAGTGTAACAAACGATAATAGATGGCCAGAAACTAGGCACGGACTACAAAGCGAATGTAAATAGAAAGCCCAACAAACTAAAAAAAATCATATAAAATCCTAAATTCTCTTATAATATGTATTTTCTCAAATAGTAACATATATTCAGTTGCGAACTTTTAAACATCAACAAGAAATTATGAATTTTTTTATTGTTCAGTCCTACGGGCGCGGCGTGCGCCGCGCCAAAGCCTACTAGTACAAATATAGGGTGGGGGCATCTGCCCCCCCCCCACCCCTATAGTTCTATAGTTAAATAATGATATATGTCTATGATTTTGCCCTACCAACATTTTAGACCGTCCTCCGCCACTGCGTACGGGTACAGATACGCCGGCCCGCCGTACACCGAAGCCGGAGTAGCAGCGGGTGCGTAGGCAGGGGCTGTCGGGGCATAGGCTGAGGTTGGGGGAGCGGTGGCCGACGGCGCGGTGTGGGAGTACGATGGAGGAGTGGAGGTGTGGGCCGCCGGAGGGATTTTGTTGGTAATGGGAAGAATCGGGCCGCTAGCTGGGCGGCGGCGACGGCTGCAGATGAATGTAATCGCCCAAGCGACGGCGATGACCGCCGCCGTCCCGGAGCTGATCACGCACCCTGCCACATGCCAGTCATTGGCCGTGCTACGACCGTTGCAGTTACAGACTTGGCCGGAGCTTGCAGCTGGGGGCGGGGGCGGGGGCAAAGGGAGCAGGGAAGCCATGGTGAAGGGGTTTTGGAGAAGGAGTGGAGGAAGAAAAGGGACGGTGAAAGGCTCTACTTATACTGACGCCATGGGCGGACGCAGCGCCCCTACAGCCTGGCGCTTGCCTGGGCTTCCATGTCGCTCGACTGAAGAGATTCCCATTTTTATTCAAAAATCGGTGTCAATCGATGGGGCAAAATTGGCTCGTCGTTGTGTTCTTCCAACGTGCCAACGTGACTCTTTTACTTGTGCTTTGAGGTAGTCTAGTTCAGCCCATCAGGCCACAGGCCACAGGCCACGGACCACAGGCCACAGACCACGAAGGGCAAAGAAGGCAACCACGCCCACAGTAGTGAATAGGCAGGGTCGTTGCTCTTTTATACTACTATTTGAGAACAAAAGCACGGTCATTTTTCTTTCCTACCTCAGAAAATGGCAAGATACATGTTAAAAAAAAGGCACGATCAGCTTAGTCCTTCTTTTTAATGTATCCTTAGGAACTCCCCATGGTTTTCTAGAATGGGGATTTGGATTTTACCCCCTTGTTTCAACTTCAATTTTGGCTGCCATTGTCTCGAAAGTAATGGACTACTCTTAGAGCATCTCCAGCCCCCCTCCCCAAATATCATCAAATTTTGGGTTTGGGGCGGCCGCCGCGTGGTTCCCTTTTTTGGAGGGTGTCGGTTTCCAGTCGCATCCCCCAAACAATTATTTGAAAAATTTAAATTTAAAGAAAGACACTCGAATTCATTCAAATTTGGGAGGTGTGGTAGGAGGATGACGATGTCGACCGTGCTAGCCCTGAAGACGACAAGTGGGAGGAGGAGGACGACTGCGACCTCCTCGAAAGCCACTGAGATGAGGACCATGTCCTCCGCGCAAGCCAACGAGATGGCGAGGGTGGCGGGGACGGCGACATCTCGAGCCTGGGGGCGCCGTTGATGATGTCGTTGATGGTGCCGGGGAGAGTGCGCCCCGGCACACCAGAAACGGGTGTGCCCCTGATACGTCCAATTTGCATCACTATTTTGTATCATAATTTACTGTTATTCATTGATATATTTCATATTTAGACATGATACTTATGTTATTTCCTTTGCTTTCACATGTTTGATGATCATCGGAGGAGCTGCTGCCGGAGTCAGGATTCTGCTGGAAAAGGGACCATCAGGAGACCATATTTTGAAGATCAGGAAAATTCCAGAAAAATACCCAGAAATTATAATTTCCCAGAAGACTCACGGAGCCAGAAGGAGGAGTCGAGAGGGGCCAGGGGTGGCCCACACGCTAGGGCGGCGCGGCCAACCCCCTGGCCACGCCAGCCCTGTGTGAGGGGACCCTGGCCCACCTCTGGTCTCGCCCCTTCGCGTACATGATCGTCCCCGAAAACCTAAGTCAAGGGGGGGGGTTCAGAGTTAGACACAGCCGCCTCTGCGGGGCGGAGAACACCAGAGAGAGAAAGCTCTCCGGCAGAGAGAAATCTGCCGGGGAAATTCCTTCCCGGAGAGGGGAGATCATCGCCATCGTCATCACCATCGCACCGGACTTCATCGGGATCATCATCATCATCATCACCATCACCAGCACCTTCGTCTCCATCATCACCTCACCATCCCGCTGTAACATCTTGAGTTGGATCTTGTTATATTCATAGGGGAAACTTTCCCGGTGTTGATTACTCTTGTAGTTGATGCTATTGAGTGGAACCGTTGAATTAAGGTTTATGTCCAGATTGTTATTTACCATTATTTCACCTCTGATCATGATCCATATGATATCTTGTGAGTAGTTCGTTTAGTTCTTGAGGACATGGGAGAAGTCAAGATGTTAGTAGTGAATTATTGTTGAGAAATATTTAATGGTTTGATATTGTTGTGGTGCTATTTCACTAGTGGTGTCATGTGAACGTCGACTACATGATACTTCACCATTTATGGGCCTAGTGAGATGCATTGTGTATTTGGTCACCGACTGTGGGGTTGCTGGAGTGACAGAAACCTAAACCTCCGTTGGGAAACCATTGCACCAGGGAGCGTAGGATCCTAGAGTTTAAGGCTGTGGTTAGATTTATCTTAATTACTTACTTGTATTTGCGGATGCTTGCAAGGGGTATAATCACAAGTGTGTATTTATCCTAGTAAGGGTAGTGCGCTAGCACAGGTTCACCCCCATAACACTTACCAAATCAATAAATACTATTGGCTCTATGAAGCGAAAGCTCTTGACAGAAACCTCCCGTGTGTCCTCGAGAACGTTTGGTTATTATAAGAACACAACCGGCTTGTCCTTTGCTGAATAAAGGATTGGGCCACTTGCTGCAATTGTTACTACTGTCTTTTATTTACTCGCACTTTATTTACTCGTATTACCAAATACTCCTGAAAACCTGTTTGCTAGTATTTACAGTGATTCCTTGATCAAAACTGCTCATCAACACCTTCTGCTCCTCGTTGGGTTTGACACTCTTATTTATCGAAAGTACTACGATACACCCCCTATACTTGTGGGTCATCAAGACTATTTTCTGACGCCGTTGCCGGGGAGTGTAGCGCTATTGAAGAGTGGAATTGGAAAAGGTAACCGTCACTGTGAGTATTGTTTTATTTTGTCTTTTATTTTTATTCTGCTATGGAGAACTCTCCATTTGGTTTCCTATTTGGAAACACACCTACTACTACTGCTGCTGCTGCACATGCGGAGGAACCACCACCGCCACCGCCTGCTGAAATTGATCCTTTTAAAATACCTATAAAATTGTTGGGCGTATTATGGATAACTGCTATTCAGGAGATGGAACTGTCCATCCGGGTGATCACTTATTGTTTATACATGAATTATGCGTGTTGTTTAGGTGTGTAGGTATTTCACCAAGCCAGGTCAAGAAGAAATTATTCTCTATATCATTGAAAGGCAGAGCTGAAGAGTGGTATCGACTACTCCAAGATGGTCCATCTATGGCATGGGAGGATATTGTGCCTCTCTTTTATTCCAAGTTTTATCCTCCAAGTGAAATTCATAAAGACCGTAACAAGATATATAATTTTTGGCCTCATGATGGAGAGAGTATTGCCCAAGCGTGGGGGAGATTGAAGTTACTAATGCTCAAATGCCCCATTCATGAGCTCCCTAATAATATTGTTATTGATAATTTTTATGCGCGGCTTACTCTTCCTGATAAGGATTATTTGGATGCTTCTTGCTTTGGATCATTCACTCATATGAAAGAAGATGCTAAGTGGAAACTTCTTGACCGTATAAAAGAGAATGCTGAAGGTTGGGAAAACGACAAAGGTAGGAAGTCAGGTATAAACTATGATTATGAATGCATTAAATCTTTTATGGGAACCGAAGACTTTCATAGTGTTAGCGCTGCTTATGGTCTTGATTCCCAAATACTTGCTAATTGTCTTAAGGCCTTTGCCTCTTATATTGATGTTCCAAAGAAAGATTGGAACAAATATCATGCGCCTTACAAAGATTCTATTAGTCATATACCTGCTGCAGCTACAAAAGTTTGTACGGTTGATAGCATCATTCCTGAACCTTATATTGAGAAGACACCTTTCCCTGCTAAGGTAAAAAAGTATTCTACTTTGGTAAGTGTGTCTAATAAAAGTACTAAGAAAGCTGCAGAGCCTGATGAGCAAATTACTATTAAGTCTCCTGTTGCTATATTGAAAGATCTTGTTACTAAAGATGTAGGAGATGAATATATTATTTTTTGTGAAGATGCTTCTAACATTCTCTCGCATCCTAAAAAGCATAGGAAAGCAAGTGTTCCTGTTATTTCTGTCAGGATTGGAGATCATTGCTATTATGGTTTATGTGATATTGGTGCTAGTGCAAGTGCTATTCCCTTAGAGCTTTATAAAGAAATTATGCACGAGATTGGCGCTTGTGAACTTGAAGATATTGATGTGGTTGTTCAGCTTGCTAACAGAGAGACCGTTTGGCCTCTTGGTATTGTTCGAGATGTGGAAGTTCTTTGTGGTAAGACTAAGTACCCTACTGATTTTCTAGTACTTGGTAAGGAGGCTAGTAAAACTTGTCCTATTATTTTTGGTAGGCCCTTTTTGAACACTTGTGGCGCCATAATAGATTGTAAGAAAGAGAATTTTTTACTAAGTTTAATGGAGAGTCTTATGAGTTTAATTTTTCCAAGTTTGCTAAGACTTCTTATGAAAATGACACGCCTAATGAAAATTTTTGAGTCGAGCAGCTTGCTTCTATTGCTCTTGCCCCTAATAATGCCTTGCAGCAATTCATGGAAGATCACGAAAGTGATGTTTTTAGCAAGGAAAGAGAAGAGATTGACGATATTCTTCTTCGTCAACCACCATTACTCAAGCATAATCTACCTGTGGAGGATCTTGGTATCACTTTGCCGCCTAGAGAAGATCCTGTGTTTGAATTAAAACCTTTGCCTGATGACCTCAAATATGCTTATATTGATGATAAGAAAATATATCCTGTTATTATTAGTTCTAAACTTTCAGGAAAGGAAGAAGAAAGATTATTGGAGATATTGAGGAAACATCGAGGAGCTATGGGATATACTCTTGATGATTTAAAAGGGATTTCTCCTACTTTATGTCAGCATGCCATTAATATGGAGAAAGACGCAAAGCCAGTTGTAGAGCATCAACGTCGCTTAATTCCTAAGATGAAGGATGTGGTAAGGAATGAGGTATTAAAACTCCTTGATGCTGGTATTATTTATCCTATTGCTGATAGTAGATGGGTTAGTCCTGTTCATTGTGTTCCTAAGAAAGGAGGTATGACTGTTGTACCTAATGAGAATAACGAGCTTATTCCTCAGAGGGTAGTTGTTGGTTATAGAATGTGCATTGATTATAGGAAGGTAAACAAAGTTACTAAGAAAGATCATTACCCTTTACCGTTTATAGATCAAATGCTAGAAAGGTTGTCTAAGAAGTCTCATTTTTGTTTCCTTGATGGTTATTCTGGTTTCTCTCAAATTGCTGTTAAGAAGGATGATCAAGAGAAAACCACTTTTACTTGTCCTTATGGGACTTATGCTTATAGACGTATGCCGTTTGGTTTATTTAATGCTCCTGCTACTTTTCAAAGATGTATGTCTGCTATTTTTTATGGTTTTTGTGAAGAAATTGTGGAGGTCTTCATGGACGATTTTTCCGTCTATGGAACTTCTTTTGATAATTGTTTGCACAACCTTGATAAAGTTTTGCAGAGGTGCGAAGAAACTAACCTTGTTCTTAATTGGGAGAAATGCCACTTTATGGTGAATTAAGGAATTGTCCTTGGACATAAAATCTCTGAAAGAGGTATTGAAGTTGACAGAGCAAAAGTGGAGGCAATTGAGAAAATGCCATGTCCAAGAGATGTTAAAGGTATTCGTAGTATTCTTGGTCATGCTGGTTTCTATAGGAGGTTTATTAAAGATTTCTCTAAGATTTCAAAGCCTCTTACCAATCTTCTTCAAAAGGATGTACAGTTTGTCTTTGATGATGATTGTAAGGAAGCTTTTGAAACTCTTAAGAAGGCTTTAACTACTGCTCCTATTGTTCAACCACCTGATTGGAATTTACCTTTTGAAATTATGTGCGATGCTAGTGATTTTGCTGTTGGTGCTGTTCTTGGACAGCGCGTAGATAATAAGTTGAATGTTATTCATTATGCTAGTAAGACTCTTGATGCTGCTCAGAAGAATTATGCTACTACTGAGAAAGAGTTCCTTGCTGTTGTTTTTGCTTGTGATAAGTTTAGATCTTACATTGTTGATTCTAAAGTTACTATTCATACTGATCACGCTGCTATTAGATATCTTATGACTAAGAAGGATGCTAAGCCTAGGCTTATTAGATGGGTGTTGCTTTTACAAGAGTTTGATTTGCATATTGTAGATAGGAAAGGTGCTGAAAATCCTGTGGCTGACAATTTGTCTAGATTGGAAAACATCTCTTTTGATCCTATTCCTGTTAATGATAGTTTTCCAAATGAACAGTTGGCTACAATTAATGCAACTTCACGGGACCTTCCTTGGTATGCTGATTATGCTAACTTTATTGTTTCCAAGTATTTGCCTCCGACCTTTACAGCTCAGCAAAGAAGAAAATTCTTCTATGACTTGAGGCATTATTTTTGGGATGACCCACACTTATATAAAGAAGGAGCTGATGGTATCATGAGAAGATGCGTACCAGAATATGAGCAACAAGAGATATTAAGAAAATGCCATAGCAGTGCTTATGGAGGGCATCATGCTGGAGATAGGACCGCACAGAAGGTTCTACAATCAGGTTTTTATTGGCCAACCCTCTTTAAGGATGCCAGAAGGTATGTTTTATCTTGCGATGAATGTCAAAGAGTTGGAAATATTTCTAGACGCAATGAAATGCCTATGAATTACACTCTTGTTATTGAACCATTTGATTGTTGGGGATTTGACTTTATGGGTCCTTTTCCTCCTTCAAAAGGCTATACCCATATACTTGTTGCTGTTGATTATGTTACTAAATGGGTAGAAGCCATACCTACAAAGAGTGCCGATGGTGAGACTTCGTTAAAAATGCTTAAGGATGTTATTTTTCCTAGGTTCGGAGTGCCTAGATATCTTATGACTGACGGAGGTTCTCATTTTATTCACGGTAGTTTTAGAAAGACTCTTGCTAAGTATGATGTCAATCATAGAATTGCTTCTGCTTATCATCCCCAAACTAGTGGGCAGGTAGAGCTTTCAAATAGAGAGATTAAGTCTATCTTGCAGAAGACTGTTAGTAGATCTAGGAAAAACTGGGCTAGTAAGTTAAATGACGCTTTATGGGCTTATAGAACAGCTTATAAGAATCCCATGGGTATGTCTCCTTATAAGATGGTTTATAGAAAAGTGTGTCACTTGCCCTTAGAATTAGAACACAAAGCTTTTTGGGCAGTGAGAGAGCTTAATAGAGATTTTAAACTAGCCGGTAAGAAGAGGTTATTAGATTTGAGTTCTCTAGATGAGTGGAGAAACGAAGCGTATGAGAATGCCAGACTATTTAAGGAGAAAGTCAAGCAATGGCATGATAAGAGAATTCTTAAGAGAGAGTTTCATGTTGGTGAGAAAGTTCTATTGTATAGGTCTCGTCTCAGATTTTTTGCAGGTAAATTACTTTCTAAATGGGAAGGGCCATATGTTATTGTGGAAGTGTACCGCTCAGGTGCTATTAAGATTGCTTCATTGAAAGATGATTCTACACAAGTGGTGAATGGGCAAAGACTCAAACATTATATTTCTGGAGACTCTTATAATGAAGATGTTGATGTTATTGAAACAGTTTCTCCGGAAGATTACATCCAAGACAAACTGCAGGAACCTGCAGAATTCGTTTTCGAATAGGTAACAGTTCTAGTCAGAAAAGTTTCGCAAAAAGTTCTTCCTTTAATATTTTTGCTATTTTTATTAAATATGAAAAATCACGAGACGAAAACGGGGAGAAAAAGAAGTCCGTGTGCATCTCACACACGGGTGGCGCGGGCCCACCCCTGGCCGCGCCACCCCCGTGTGAGAACGCCTCGGAACTCTTTTCCGTCCCGGTTTCCGCCTGTGACTTCGTTTCGATGTATAAGTTTTGCCTATTTAACCCCTCGGAGTCCCCGAGGTCTGTATATCATTTTCTCGTCGTGTTTTGTTTCGAGCTGTTTCTGTCAGGAATTGCCCTCTACCTCGAAGTTATAATGTCTTCGTCCGGTTCATCCAAAGAGAACCCTCCTGCGGATTCCATCAATCCGTATATGAGGGAACTGAAGATGCATCTGAAGGAGTTGTCGCTCAAGGATGGGGAGTTACAGATTAAAGATGTTCAAGGACCCAAGGGAGAAGGAAGTCTTGAAGCAAGGATGGAAGCACTGGAACAGGAAGTTTTCAAATACAAGAAGATGGCGGAACGCGAGGTGGAAATTATCTATAGGATTAATCAAGAGCTTGTCGCCAAGTACAAGAAAGAGACTACAGAACTTTGGAAGGATGTCCTCTCACTCCAAGAGACCACTAACCAATTACAAGCACAACTCTACGACTTGCATAACCAAAATTGTGAGTATGAAGCTAGATTTCAACAAATGAGTGCTGCTGCAAGTTTCAGGATTTTGGAGACCGAGACATCCTTCTTTGATGGAGGACCTCTGCCTTGGAAGTACGACAACAATGAAGTTCCACCACCACCGCCAAAGGAGTAATTCGTCATCGGTATAGGCATCCCCTTGGCTTGTTCCAAGCTTGGGGGAGTGCCGCGGTATCACATCATTACCTTCTGTTCATTTACTTTTCAAGTAGAGTCTTATCATGAATAGAGAAGTTATCATATAGAATAGTTTGCAGTTGGAAGTATCCTCCTTAGTTAGTTATCTCTGTATCCCTTGGTGTGAGTTGCGGTAATGAGATATTAATGAGAAGTTTTATCATTTACTTTTCGCACACTTTATGTTAGTCTGCAATCTTTCTTATGTGACTAGTCTTGTTGATTGGTATTGGTATTACATTGGGAGCATGAGTAGATTCAGTTGGTTTTGGCAAACCTAGCTTGGTCAGTAGCAACTTTACCTTGAGGTTTGAGTATAAAAGATTGAAGAAGTGCTTGTAGTTACATCACTTCAGTTTTCCTTATATTTGGCTTATAAGCATTGTTATTCTTAAAGTTAAAATCGTTGTACCTTCAAGGGAGTTTGCATGATTGTTCTTATTATATGTATGTTTGTTTGTTTCATGCAACTCTTATGCTTGCTACCCAACCTTGCTAGCCAAAAACCTGTACTGAGAGGAAATACTTCTCGTGCATCCAATTCCCAAAAGCCAAGTCACTTCCAAAGAGTCCACTATAAATTCCTATGCATGGTATTTTAAGCCATTCCAAGTAAATTTTCATGTGCTACCTTTCAAAAACTTTCAAACACTTCTCATTTTGTGCCACTGTTTTTAGCTCATGAGGACGTAGTGGATGGGTTTGTTATCTTCCATACTAAATTAAGTACCCCTCGACTAGGCAGCTTCATCTGCTCGTCATTAATTTTGCAAGAGAGCTGGTCAGACCATTATAATCTTAATTCTAAAAGAAAGAAAAAGGCACTCCTCCAATGGATTGTGAAAGTTGGTCGGCACCCGATGGAATCGGTTAGCCATGGTTTGAGAAAGGAAAAAAGGTGGGGAGGAGTGCAAAGTTTTAAAAGAGCACCAAAGTGCCAACTAATTAAACATCTCGGAACTGCTCTCACTTGTTTAGTATGGAAGATATCAAGAACTCTGTTGCTAGTCGTTGACAAAAGCAACCACCTCTCAAAACAATTTTTACCTCTGTTTTACAAATGAAAAGCTCTAGCACATGTTTAATCCCTGCTTCCCTCTGCGAAGGGCCTATCTTTTACTTTTATGTTGAGTCAACCTATTTCCCTATATCTCAAGCAAGCGTTTGAGTTGTTATGTTTCACTCATCCATATGTTGATCCGTTTAATCATGTTTATTATCTTCCTTGTTTTTGTATAATGCTTTTGTCTGAAGGAATACATCTTTGAAAGCTTTCTATGATTGCAAAAGTTTACTTTGTGAGCATATAGTCTTTGCTATATTAGCTCTATTTTAAAAGACTCCGTTTAAAAGAGAGAACAGCTTGTTCTCCATTCTTTGACCAAGAACTAAGGTTTGCCATTGCCAATTATAATTTACCTTGTGCATCCTTACATGTGATTCCCTTTTACCTATAGCAAGTTTACATCTTATAAAGGGAAGTTGCTGTCTATTATAATTTGTGCCTTAGTGAATGTGATGCTTCTTGTTCGTATTTTGATTATCGACACTTCACTCCATAAACCTGTGGTCATGTTTACCGAGTTTAGCTTTTCGCTTGGGGACAAGCGAGGTCTAAGCTTGGGGGGGTTAATACGTCCAATTTGCATCACTATTTTGTATCATAATTTACTGTTATTCATTGATATATTTCATATTTAGACATGATACTTATGTTATTTCCTTTGCTTTCACATGTTTGATGATCATCGGAGGAGCTGCTGCCGGAGTCAGGATTCTGCTGGAAAAGGGACCATCAGGAGACCATATTTTGAAGATCAGGAAAATTCCAGAAAAATACCTAGAAATTATAATTTCCCAGAAGACTCACGGAGCCAGAAGGAGGAGTCGAGAGGGGCCAGGGGTGGCCCACACGCTAGGGCGGCGCGGCCAACCCCCTGGCCGCGCCAGCCCTGTGTGAGGGGACCCTGGCCCACCTCTGGTCTCGCCCCTTCGCGTACATGATCGTCCCCGAAAACCTAAGTCAAGGGGGGGTTCAGAGTTAGACACAGCCGCCTCTGCGGGGCGGAGAACACCAGAGAGAGAAAGCTCTCCGGCAGAGAGAAATCTGCCGGGGAAATTCCTTCCCAGAGAGGGGAGATCGTCGCCATCGTCATCACCATCGCACCGGACTTCATCGGGATCATCATCATCATCATCCACCATCACCAGCACCTTCGTCTCCATCATCACCTCACCATCCCGCTGTAACATCTTGAGTTGGATCTTGTTATATTCATAGGGGAAACTTTCCCGGTGTTGTTTACTCTTGTAGTTGATGCTATTGACTGGAACCGTTGAATTAAGGTTTATGTCCAGATTGTTATTTACCATTATTTCACCTCTGATCATGATCCATATGATGTCTTGTGAGTAGTTCGTTTAGTTCTTGAGGACATGGGAGAAGTCAAGATGTTAGTAGTGAATTATTGTTGAGAAACATTTAATGGTTTGATATTGTTGTGGTGCTATTTCACTAGTGGTGTCATGTGAACGTCGACTACATGATACTTCACCATTTATGGGCCTAGTAAGATGCATTGTGTATTTGGTCACCGACTGTGGGGTTGCTGGAGTGACAGAAACCTAAACCTCCGTTGGGAAACCATTGCACCAGGGAGCGTAGGATCCTAGAGTTTAAGGCTGTGGTTAGATTTATCTTAATTACTTACTTGTATTTGCGGATGCTTGCAAGGGGTATAATCACAAGTGTGTATTTATCCTAGTAAGGGTAGTGCGCTAGCACAGGTTCACCCCCATAACACTTACCAAATCAATAAATACTATTGGCTCTATGAAGCGAAAGCTCTTGACAGAAACCTCCCGTGTGTCCTCGAGAACGTTTGGTTATTATAAGAACACAACCTGGCTTGTCCTTTGCTGAATAAAGGATTGGGCCACTTGCTGCAATTGTTACTACTGTCTTTTATTTACTCGCACTTTATTTACTCGTATTACCAAATACTCCTGAAAACCTGTTTGCTAGTATTTACAGTGATTCCTTGATCAAAACTGCTCATCAACACCTTCTCCTCCTCGTTGGGTTCGACACTCTTATTTATCGAAAGTACTACGATACACCCCCTATACTTGTGGGTCATCAGCCCCTTCCTGTTCCATGACATGGGCGGCTGGATGAGCCACTCGTTGCTGCACAGCTCCTCGTCTCGCCGCGTGTTGAAGAACTAGACCCACTAGGTGTCGTTGCTGATGTCCCTCCAGGTCAGATCGGCGCGCTCCTCTGGGCTCACACCGTGCCGGTGCAGCTAGGTCTCCTCGCGCCACCGCTCCGTCCCTGGCGTGGGTGCGGGAGGTATGCTGACCCCGTTGTAAGGGTAATTGCCCCTAAGTGTGTTTTTGGTAATTAATGACAATCCCTATGGACTAATGTTTTCATTGAGCTTTTTGTGAAGGAATTGTTCATAGGAATTGCTTGAAGTCCATGTGTTGGATTCAAGGCTTGGATGCCATGAATATAAAGATTTATCTTAAGTATTGGCATCAAGATCATTGAATAGAAGAGGTGAATTCATTATGATCAAGAAGAAGAAATAAAGATATAGTTCTTGTGTAGAACTCATATAATCCATGCTCTAGCTTATGTGTTAAGCCAAGGAGTCTCAAGATCTTGAGAGTTTGGTTACATGAGAAGAATTCAAGATATGGCTCTATGTCGAGGTCATGATGGTCTCATGAGTTGAGATATGATTGACAAATACCTAGAGCATGCAATCAAATGAAGAATTCTTTATATGGCTCAAGATATTGTGATAGAGCATGAGAAGATTCAAGGTTGACCAAGGCAAACATCAAAGATTGGATTCTAGTTTGGTCAACACATGAAGCATAAGAAATGTGCCACATGGGACCAATCGGTCTTGTGGTATGGTATGGTTTGTCAATTATGCTTTGTGAACTAACCCATTACATATGTGTGTTTGTGTTGTCTATGTGGGTTAGGTATTGTGTCATGGATATGCATCACTAGTGAGATTTCATATAGCCCATGAAAGGATGACATCAAGTGGTGGTTGTCATCAAGGTTGAGAAGTGCAAGTTTCAAGATAAGCATCTCGAGAAGATCATATGCTTGAAGCTTTTCATCCATTTGGTGATAATGGAATTGTGAAGAAATGCCTTAGTGAAGGTATCATATAGTGGTGTATGTGGGAGCATATTGGAAGTCTTCACAAAGCAACAATGATCAAGTGATGCATTCCGGCTTGACGGAAGCATGAAGCATCATCATCAAGATCAAGCGGGGTGCGCAAGGCAAAGGTTTGTCCTTGCTAGGTTTTCCTTTTACCGGTCTCAAGGTGTTTGTTGGGAGACCGGGTTATAGGATAGATGGCCACACTATCAAGAGGGGCTTTCGGTTGGGTAACTTGATCACATCGTCTTAGGGAGCTCAATCCTTTGCATACTTTGCATCTTCCTAGTTTGTTGCTTCTTGGTGTTTCTCCATGTGAGGTTCGTGTGCTTGTTGCTAGCTTTCCAACAAGTCCAAGTTCATCGAAACGGAATCCGTATGCATCTTTTATCGCGTTTTCGAGTTTGGAGGTTTTACCGGTTCTTTTTTAAAAGAGGTTTTCACCTCTTCTTATTTGGTATTTTATCTCTTACTACTTCTTGGATTTTATGGTCTCCATTGGATAGATATTTTTCTTAGCTTTTCAAAAAGCCCAAGTTTGCTAAAATCCGAGTCCGGATGTAAAAGTTATCGCTTTTTTCGTAAGGATATTTTCTGCCGGTTCCGAGCTCGGTTTGGACCAGAAATTCAACCGAAAATCAACCGAAAAGTTGCAGAACTATTTTCTTATATTTTTGGTTTTGGCTCGGTTTAAACCGGAAATTCAACCGAGAATTCAACCGAGAATTTCCGGTCCAACCGAGAATTCAACCGGGAATTCAACCGGAAATTTCCGGTCCAACCGGGAATTCAACCGGAAATCCAGTTTCGCCCCAAACGGCTAGTTTTCCTTGAGGACTATAAAAGGGGTCTTCTTCCCCAAATTTTTTAAGATCTCTTGAGCACGAAATACACCTCCATTGTTGACCCTCTTGAGCTTGCTCCCTCTCTCTTCCCTATAATGATTCTTGCATATTTTTGAGGGATTTGGAAGAGGAGATCTAGATCTACAACTCCACCAATCAATTCCTCCTCTAAGTGAGGGGAACCCATTAGATCTAGATCTTGAGGTTATTGGTTGACCTCCACCCTTGTTCTTCCTCTCTAACTCCTCCATAGCATTTGTTGCCTTGGTGGGATTTGGGAGAGAAGGATTTGAGCACTTCCTCTTGTGTTCTTGCTTTGCATCCTTGCATAGTGTTGAGCTCTCCATTACGATTTGTTCGAGTGAGAGACCGTGAGCTTGTTACTCTTGGAGGGTGACCTCCTAGTTGGCTTGGTGGTTGGTGCCTCGGTGACCTCTTCGTGGAAGATTGTGAAAGGCCCAGGCTTCCCCTTCGTGGGAGTTGTGAAGTGGTTGTGGAGCTTGCCATCTCCGGAGTGGAGGAAAAGCTAACCATAAGAAGGGGTCCCTAGCTTCGTGGGGGGCTCGGAGAAGAAGGTGAGCCTTCGTGGCGTTTGGGGGCCTTCGTGGTTACCCGCATCTCTCCAACGGTGATTAGCTTACTTTATGTAAGTGAACATCGGGATACATCTTCATCTCCACGTGCCTCGGTTATCTCTATACCCGAGTTTATTTCCTTGTGATAGCCATCGTGCTTGAAGTACTCATATCTTGTTTATCACTTGTGAAATATATCTTGTGCTATCTTGCTTTTATTTAGTTGTTGTTGGTGCACTTAGTTGAGCCTAGCATATTTAGGTTTTGTGCTTGAAGAAAATAAACGTTAGTTTAATTCCGCATTCCTTCAAGCCAATTCTATAATTGTTTTTAAAATCGCCTATTCACCCCCCATCTAGGCGACATCTCGTCCTTTCACCCGTTGGCCGCCATCTTCCAACCGTCGCTGCTCGGCATGCGCATATCGGGCGGCACTAGGTAGCGCGCGTCATACAGCGCGCGCGCCTCCGGGACCATGTGGCTACCACGGCCGAAACCGTTGGCGGCGAGGATACCTCGGCGGCCGCTTGACACAGTGATCTAGGGGAGAAGACGAGGAGGGAAGCGGCGAGAGGCAAAGACGAGATCTAGGGGCGATGAGGGTGGAGAGCGATACCTAGGCTTATTAGCCATATATTTATTTGAGAAATTTTTTATTAGCCTTGTAGCGCGCCCAGGCTTCAATAAATTCCTGGGTCCGCCCCTGCTGGCGCTAGGATGAAGAAGAGGGACTTGCAGGAATTAGAGAGAAGTCGATCGCTGACGCAATGCAAGGGCATTGCAGTCAAAAAGGAGCTTGTAGAGAAGCATCACCGATCAATCGATGGTAGGCAATCCCAGCAAGTACAGCAAGTGGAGCTGACGCAGGGGGTCGGCCGCTGAGGTAAATCCTTCACTCAAAACAAGCTGTTGTTTCTTTAGAAAAAATTACTATGTAAAAGTGAAACTAAAGAAACAACAGCTTGAGGTAAATCATACCGAGCGTCCGAGCTCTTGGGCCGAGAGGCCTCCTATCGAGTGGCCCATCTTCATGCCTCGTGGGCCTAACCGAGAACCATGATACCGATAGTAGCTTCCGAGTTCTTCGTGCATGTGGAGAAGCCAAGTCCTAGTTACACTAAGTGGAACATCTGATGATGTTAGTGCGAGTATGAAAAACCATACCCCTAAGCGCGAGGGACTTGTGGGTGAACTGGACATCATGCGAGACATCTCCAATTTTCTTCATTGTTGGATAGATTTTTGTGACGTAGTTGTCGACTTGAAGAAGGCCATCTTGATCAATTATTCCTTGTTAATTAGGATCTTTCCATATCTGTACTGCAAAAAAGCATGCTCCAGGCCAAATCGGAACGGTGGTGGGCCCCACCATATGCGGCAGAGAGAACGAAACGATGAAAGGAGTGCAGACCTACCCTTATAAGTAGAAGTGCAGGCCTACCATCTAAAAGAAACATTCTTGAGGGAATCTAAGCCCATCCCCACACTGAAAATCTAGACCGTTGGTTGCTGTGACGTGGAAGGTTGTCGATCGTCCGTTTTCTAGATCGAGCGCTCCTGGCCGTCGGTTCACATTTTGGCCCTATTCACATGGTCCGAACCGTCCATTTCCAAACAGCCATTGGACCCTAGCGTATTCCACTGATTTGTGGGCCTACTTCGAGCGGGGCCCCGAAGTCAGGGACCGTAGCTACGTGGGCGTGTGTGGATGTTCAAACAAATAGTGATGTGTGATATGTCTCAAACGTATCTATAATTTTTGATGCTCCATGCTTGTTTTTATACCATTCGCTTAGTATTTCGTTACACTTCGTGGCATTTTCATGCATTTTTCGGAACTAATCTATTAACAAGATGCCACAGTGCCAGTTCCCTGTTTTCTGCTGTTTTGTGTTTCAGAAAAGTTACATAGGAAATATTCTCGGAATTGGATGAAACAAAAGCCGAACGTCCAGATATTAAACGAAGCTTCCAGAACACCGAAGAGGAGACGAAGCCGA
>QXEO01000785.1:0-49917 GCA_007115705.1 Dactylis glomerata | reverse complement strand
TCCCCGTGGGTGGATTATTAGTCATAGATGCAGTTGGATGGCGGTCTATGTATTTTGTTGTAATGCCCAGAGTAAATCTCATAGTGATCCTCGCGACATATGCACGTTATCTTTATTCTATCAATTGCCCAACTGTAATTTGTTTACCCAGCATGTGCTATTTATCTTATGGAGAGACACCACTAGTGAACTGTGGACCCCGGTCCAATTTTCTTTATATTGCTATCACCTGTTTACTTTACTCGCACTGTTACTTTCTTGCATACTACTATTGCTTTCCACTCGATACGCTCATTCCTTTGTTTACAGCAAACCGGTGAGATTGACAACCTCATCGTAAGTTGGGAGCAAAGTATTTGGTTGTGTTGTGTGCAGGTTCCGTGTTGCTACTAGTTGAAGACGCACTAACAAGTGTCGTAAACGGCGACCTTGTTGGAAGTCACTAGGCTAGCAAGCATCACCTTCTGAAGTTTGGCTTTTTCCTGGACTGACAAACCTTGGTTTCTTACTGAGGGAAAATTTGCTGCTATACTCATCATACCTTTCTCTTGGGATTCCCAACTGGACGGTGATTTACATCAACACCTCCACAGAAAGCAAAATCAGCAAATGTTCGAATAGCCCAACTAGGTCTTTATCATTTTACCATTTTCTGCACCAAATAGCAAAGCAGATGCATTCTGTGCTGGTTGCTCACTAGTTGAAGCATTCATACCTAAGGAACATGAATGTCTTTACCACCATGCCATTAACTGATCACTAGGTGGTGTTCCATTTGCCAAACCACCTGAACTTCCGTTGCGCATTACACCATTTGGCATTGCAGATATGGGATCGGTCTCTGGTAAGAAGCATGGGTGTTTGCTTCACTGAAACAAGGAAAACAGTGAAACAAGATAAAATGTCATTGATCAGCTAGTAAATAAAACGTGGACATCGGATGCAACAAACACAGCCCTCTTGAGCAGCAATACCAGTACAGACTTTGACAAAATGAACATTAACTTGAAGAGTTCTCGAGACTATTTTGAACTTATTTCCATATTCGCTTAAATTTGTAAAAATAAACATTAACTTAGGAGTTATAGAGACTAATTTGTACTCCATCCAGTCGGAAAAGGTTGTCGGTGAGCTAGTACAACTTTGTACGAAGTTGTACTAAATCATCCGACAACCTTTTCCAATCGGAGGTAGTACTTGTTTCTGCATTCACTTATAAGGTGAGAGATAATTGCATTATTACACCAGATGAAAGGTAAACAGTCACTGCAGAAAGCTCTAAACCTGGAAAAAAAGAATTTCTTACATGGTGTGGAGTTGGAGCCAAATTAATAGTCATACAAGGGACCCCCGAAGAATAGTCTTTATTCATAAGGTAATGCCGTTATTTGATTCTTAAGCATCAGCCTCAAATAGTATGCCCCACCTTCACGATTCTGCTCCTCAAGTTTTTACCAAGTTGGAACCGACAAAGGAGTAAGGATGAAATATTTACAATGAAAATGACAACAAAAGAAACACGTGTTTCTACAAAAAAGTAAAAGTGTGTCCATGAAGTTGTGGGTCGGTTCATCTAGACTCCCAAAGTGCATATTTAGGTCCCTGATGTAGCCATCATATGTCCTTAGCCCACCAGCATGGAGACTGAGGTGATTTCGTGAAAATATGTGCAATCAAAGGTCACACCAATACCTTCAAAAACTATAGAAGTGCCTTTTGGTTTTTGTACAGCGGAACTTTGATATACAGGTACATACCACCTATAATTGACTTGGAAAATACTCTTAAGTATTATATAGATCTTCCCAGTGATTACTAGTTGTACATGTGCCTGTAGGTAATTAAACTTATTGCCAGTTCAGAAAGTCAATGCAACCTGTTACATCTTGCTTAGCTGATGGCAAGCTTCATGTTTTGCGGTTTGTGTTTCACAAACAGGCAATGTGCAATAGCGTTACAAATTGTGGCTTTATCATTATTCAAATATAAATGTTCAAATTTCCTGGTGGATCCAGTTCCACTCAAACTTCAACTAGCCATTGAAACGAAATGAGTAGTTATAATAAATCAGGTGTGATTTTCTGGTGATTAAAGAAACAGTGTTTGATTCACTCACTGAGCCAAACTAAAACAACATGGATCTTCGGCAACAGAATGCGGTCAAAGAGAGGTATTTGATGTGCTTTATGTAGACGAAAGGGGTTTCGGAAATATTTCAAAAACTTTCGGCCCTACCACATTAACACTAGAAGCCATATCCTCATTAAGGGCCTAAGCAACTGAAAGTTTCTTGGTCCTAGTGAGCTTGTACAGTGAGGGGGCCATGTCGGCTGGAGCCTGACCATCAAACCATCTAGAGGTCCAGAAATTTCCGATATGTCCATTCCCAATGGTGATGTTGGTGCAAGCGTTGAAGAGAGCTTGGTCAGAATCATCAAAGCACTTGGCTGCCAGCCGAAGGGTGATTCCGTTCTGTCCATTCCAACCATTTCCATCGCAAACGTAACACCCGGCCAAACAAGTTTATGTCGAGGACCCCCAGCCCTCCTAGGTACTTGCATGGGAAGCTGAGGATGTCCCACGGATCAGCAAAATTGCACTTTTCTGAAGGTTTATGATGAGGCCACTCACCTGACAGAGGAGACAGGATTTCTTCAACCGAGAAAATGTCGGGCAGGTGTGGCTTGACAAAAATGGGGACGTCATCAGCATAGAGGCTTGTTCTTAGTTTCACTGGCGGCAGCTGAATAGATGGAAGGGTTTACATGTAATTGCCAAAGTGAATACCATTGCAGAGTGTGTGTCGCCGTGGCGAAGGCCGAGGTGATGACAAATGGTACTTCTCACTCCCCCATTGACCAAATCCTGGAAGAGGAAGAACTCTAAATGAGAGACAACAGATCCCTCCATCGTCTTCCAAAACTAGCTTTTCCATAAGTTCCAGTACGTATTCCCAAGATACTGAATCGAAAGCTCCGAAGATATCCAATTTGATGAACAGACAAGGATTCTTCTTAGCATGAATGTTTTACATGGAATTTCAGGCATAGACAAAATTATCATGGATACTTCGACTTTTAATTAAGGCACTCTGACAGTTGGGGATAATACACTGCAGGTTAGGGCCAAGGCGGTTTGCCACAACATCTCGCAAAGGAACTTCGAAATTGAATGCATCAGGCTCACAGGGCGGTAATTCTTGATGGTACAAGACTCATCATTCTTTGGGAGGAGTGAAATGAGGGCTGAACTGAGGAGGTCGAGGCGTTGTCCACGCAAGCAATGAAACTGGTTGAAAGCAAGCAGCAGGTCCTCTTTGATCGTCGACCAAAATTTCTGAAAAAGGAGAAGGGGAATCCATCCAGGCCGGGTGTCTTCCCTGACGGCAGCCCAAATACTGCAGCTTTCAGCTCTTCCTCAGCGAATGAGAGATCAAGGTGAGCACAATCGTGACACTGAACATCGAGGGCCTCCCAATTTAAGGTGCAGCTGGGCGGGAGGGTAGAGCCAAGTGCCCTTTAGAAGTGAGCAAACAATTCATCCTGCTTCTCTGGCTCAGTACTGTCCTGACCTATGTCGGACCTTAGTAGAGGGATGTAATTCCCCCGGCACCGACCATTGGCCTTTAGGTGAAACAGTTTTGCCTTGGCGTAGGCCGCACCCACCCACTGAATTCTGGAGTGTTGACGGATGCGCAAACATGCAATGGCAGACAAAACGAGGATTTTTTTCCTTGGGAAATTGTCGAAGGGCTATCACGGCAATGGTCAAATCCTGCTGAACTTGTGTGCAGTCGAGTCCCAACTCCCAAGATGACATGTTCAGCCACAGCCGTGAGGAGCTTAATGTTCCCAATTCTTCTCCAGATCCATAGCCTAAGAGCCTTGGCCACCCTGCAAAACTTGATGTGCAGAGATCTGATGTGATCACTGGGACTTACGAGATTGTTCCAAGATATCAACACCAAATCCAGAAAGCCACGTTGCTGGGTCCAATAGTCCTCAAAACGGAAATCCTTCAAAACAGCGTGATCACTTTCCCCAGTGAGGATCAACATGCAATGATCAGACATTGAGGATGACACGGTTCTGAGGAATGAATTAGGGAACAGAAAATATAAGCCTGGGGATCAGAAAAATTGTCAATTTTGGATCAGCTGACGAGCTAACCCAGGTAAACTTCCTGCCATTCATCCGCAGTTCAGACAACTCGAAATGGTTGAGAGCAGCTCTGAAAGTTGCAATGAGGCGGCGGTTAACATTTCCAGAGCTCTTATCTGACTCGTTGACAAGAAGGTTGAAATCGCACAAAAGGATCCATTCATGAGGGACAGAGTTCTTCAAATCCTTGACTTATTGATAAACTACGTTTTCAGATTGGGTTCCATACACCCCTGTTAGGCACCATCTCTTCCCATTTGCGTGCATGGTAATACCAGCCGAAACAGTGTTCCAAGTTTTATTATGCTCTACTATCTCGAAGAAGCCAGCGGAAGCAGCACTGCAGCAATGATGATTCCACCCCAGGTGCCATCAGCAGGATGAAAGCAGAAGTTTTCTACAAATTGGAACTGAAAGATTCAGCCACAATTGCATTATCTAGCCAGCTTAACTTGGATTCTTGTATGCAGATTAATGTTGCACACTGCTGGCAGACAAGGTCCTGAACCACTTTCCGGCAAGCTGGATTGTTTAGACCCTGGACATTCCAGTTCAAGAGGACACCATTGTGTTCAGCCATTGGGAAACAGACACGACGACAATAAGAAGGAAACAATCCCGGGCATGCTGGCTAATCGGGTAGCACCGAACAGGACCACAGCTTGCAGAACACTTGGAACATAACTAACTGGCTGGGACTGCTAAGTGCCATACACTTGGAACATAACTAACAAGCCATACATGCTGAAGCAAACCACTCAGAAACACATACAGGCTGGGACTGCAGACGTAGAACTGAACCACTGCTAACTGAATAAGCAGACACTGGTAAACTGAAACTGCAGAAACAACACTGACAGGGCACCACAACAGGCAAACAGGTTACTACACAACAACGTGATACATCTGCAGACCGTGCGAGGGTGGAACATGGGTGTAACCTGGTGGGAAGATCACCATGCCTATGCGGCGATGGCCCGGTCGTTCGCCCTGCTGTCCTTGGTGCCATGGCGAGCTGAGGGGCTTCGCCGTGCTGACGGAGCCGAGTAGAGCCCTAACCACGTCGATCTCAATGGGCGAGAACGGCTGCCCCAGAAGGCGCTGCAGCATTACTTTCTCCGACGCATCCTCGTCTTCTGTCGTCATTGGCTGGATTCCCCGTTTCTTGCGCAGCACCATCCATGCACGCTCGATGGTCCCAACTCCCATGGGCGGCAACGGATTTGACTGCGAGGCGGTCGCTTGGTCGGCCCTCGTTGAGCGGCATGCGCGGAGATGGGGGCTGCATATCCTTGGCACAGGGAGCCGGTGGACGCGGGATCAGCGGCGGTGGACTGGGGGCAGAGAGGAACTCAGTGAAGGTAGGCACCGTTGGTGCAGGGGAAGAATGTTATTTTGATGGCTAGGCCCTTGGCCAGACCATCAAGCGAGCCGTCCGGCTCAACTTTGCTTGCCGTGACATCAGCACGATGGGCCGACCTGCTGTTGATGCAGGATGCCAACCCCGCGGAAACGACTCGGTAGGAAACGATGGAACCAAAAATGTTCATCAAACAAGCTGCATCAAACAAACAGAGATCTTCATAAGCAGATGATAATCAGAGAAATAACAAATGGAGCATGTAGTGTAAATTAGAAATTCATAAACAGCAGATAACTCTAATCATGCTTTATACTGGAAATTCTAACTTGCAACAAATCACCAAATGAGGCTGCTCGTATTTGACAGATCTTTCAATACATAAGACCTGCTCAAGACCCAAGTACAAAACCATAACTACATGTTTAAGTGACACCAAGCTCGATACCGTATCATAGGAGAGAACACTGAGGACTTACCTCACCGGAGTGGAAGAAGAAAGCACTGTGATGCCATATTGCAGCGCGACAGGGGCGGAGTTGAAGAAGACGAAGGAGAAAGGCTGGGCCAGCTGCAGCCTACCACCGCAGGGATATACGGGAGGCCACAAGGCTACAACAGCAGCAGGCGGTACCACCACCAACACCACAGCAACACCTTTGAAAATAACATGGGTTAATAAGGTCAGCATAAACCACAAAGCATTCTTGCTAGTCACCAAGCAATATAAACACACCGAACTTCTTTTTTTTGCGCAGAAAACTCGAGATTTTATTCCAATATCATAGGGTTACAATCAGCTAGCAATAGTTGTGCTACAGCGTCTGGAGATTGGTGTACCAAACAGACGGTACTCCCTCTAGTTCTACCCAATTTCCTAGACTATGAGCAACCCTATTTTGATCTCGAGTAACCTTAGTGAGCTTGACTTCAGGAAGACTAATCAGTCGCTTTACCTCCTCCACAAGATGACTGTAAGCAGAACAATTGCCCTTATTCTCCTTCACTGCCGCTATGATCGGTTATAGGAGATCTGGATAGCATTAACACTAACAAATATCATAATATTTGTCCCTCATAAACATTGTTCTTTTACATGAACTTACTAATACACCAAACAATGTTCTTCCTTGCTTCGACCAGTAAGAAGTACAGAATATCAGAATTACCATATTTGAACTGCAAATGGTACACGTTTGGAAAGAGAGAGTAAATTGCTGTATATCCGGTTTGCATCGAACAGATGCAATTGTATAGGAGATTTTTCCAATACCTTCTTAGAGAGGAAAGGCATAAAAAATACTAATGAAACCAATATTTTTTCCTAATTGAAGTACACACATTGGAGCTGATTTCTCCAATGGTTTTGCTTCCAGTTTCAGGTTCACACTGTTTGTTTGTTTGTTATGCCAAACTGGCACATCTCGAGGAAAAATGCATTACGAGCTATCCAATAATTGTATTAAAGATAAAAAGGGTGGAAAATAAATGGGAGCAAATAATCTTACATCTGATAATAAAAACAGAAAAAACACCCAAGAACTAAGCCTGCAGCTACTATTTCAGTAGCTTTGATCAAGTAGGCCTTATTACATCAAAATATGGAGTACAGAGGGCAATTATACTTAGACATGCTGATATATGTGATGCAGTTTTTTCTGTAAACTGAAAACGGACAAAAGTTCAGCAATCATGCAAGGAATAGATGAATGTCGCCCATACACGTAAATCAGGCTCAACATACCATTTCCTGAGCTTCTAGCAGCGAGAGCAAAGCAAGAATGCAATTTTTTCAGATTTGATTTGCAAGAGGCAAAATGATACTGCCGATATATTGGTAGTCAGTCATTCCACTAATGCCATCTGGTGACTCCCAGAACCGTGATGTACTACATGTAACCTGTATGTAACAGAGAGTAAAAATAAGCTTAAAATTCAAGGTAAATATAAGAGATACTATTCAGCAGGAGTTCCTTATTGTTGAAATCACAAATACTATTCAATTAAGAAGCAGAAACTTATTGCACGTAAGGAATCCGGAATGGATATTGAGGGGATGTCATCAGTCAATCGCTGAATCTTGGGTTATTTGCCTAACGTTCTTCGCAGACGAATCTCTAGGGAACACCCAGTCGCATGAGTAGGAGTTCCATCAAACACCTAGCGAGCATGCATAAAGCTGCCAAAGTCGAATTAAGAAAAAGCAGGCAGCCTGCGAGCATAGGGAAATAAAAGAGCAATTGCTTCTGTAATCTTAGTGGATTCAGAAGACTAATCCTAGTTTTAAGGATGTTGAATATTAGTATGACTTTCGTGGACCTCAGGATACAGAGGGGATGGCGAATGGGCACTAAAAAGGAAGCTATACCTGGGGGCCTGGGGTTGTAGATGAATGCGTGTGCGGCGACCACCGAAGAAGAGTCCGCACGGCGTTCGCCTGGCCGGAAGGCGCTTCGGGCCACCGTGTGGACATCGCCGGTTGAATTCTGGGCGGAGCTGCAGCGGCAGCTCGGGGATTCGGGTCGGGGCTTGCATGGGGTTGGACCGCGGCAACGGGAGAGCCAGGGCGGGCAGGAGGCAGGAGAGCGCCGAGTGAATTTGGGCGGTGGCGGCCGGCGGGCATCGGCGGCGGCGCAACTACGTTTTGCCCAGAGAGCGGAAGCCGAGAGGGGTGGGATGTGGTGCGGGACATTTTTCGTCAACTGTTTGAGCAGCTGGGCATCGCACGGAGTCGGGACTTTTTTCGTCAACCGACGCCTCAGCGGTAGATTAGGTGATTTTCTATGAACAATTTTAAATCTGAACAGTTTTGAGTTTGTACATTTTTCATATCTATGAGTATTAAATCTGATTTTTTCTAAAACCTGAACAGTTTTGAGTTTTAAAATTTAATTTTTGTACAAATATGAACGGTTTTTAAAAAGAACGAAATAATCGGAAAAGGAAAAACAAAAAACCGAGAAAACCAATATGAACCAAATAGGAAGGTTCTAGAACTAAGTAGCCAGTATTCACGGGGAATAAAATAAATCTAGATAATGCAACGCCCTGGCCCTAGAGGAGCTTCCCCGCGTCTGCCCCGTAGAGTAAGAGAACAAAGATTCCTCGCCGGCGCCGGCGACGGCGCCACTGGGCTTTGCCTGACCACCCTCTGGCAGCGGCGAGGTAAGAGGGGAGAGGAGAAGCGGCGCGATTGGCGGCTGAGATCTAAGGTTTCCTCCTGGTCGCCACGCGGGGAAAAAACATAATTGTGTTAAAACACATCAACATGGCTGAAACCATTAGGGCTTGATTGCTGAGAAAAACGGTGTTAATATCACGGAGAGGTTTAGGTCATCCAAGGTGAGGTTTAAGTACTTGAGGATCTTTCCATAATGCGATTATCTCTATATGGTTTTGCTAAAGAAACGTCCCTCAAGCCTACCTTGCTTCTTAGGTTATGCGAAGACTATGCAGGCGAGCGGGGCGAAGCCCGCCTGTTCATCTAGTATATACTACATGGGCTGGATTATAGCTTCGTCCGGCTCTGCCCCGTGATATTCCAAGACCGGGCATGTACAATAGACTGGTATGTGGTATCTGGATCGCAGGATCAACTGATGGCGTTATCAACGTTTATGTTGAACGAGTAGGTTAGATGACAAGTACACATAAGGCTTAGTCATGTGCCACAGTCATAGCAAGTTTTTTTTTAATAATCATTGATTCGTGTTCTGAGGAAAACAAAAGGTAAGGAGCCAGAATAGTACTTTTAGAAATTAGAAAAGTGATTGTTTTATCTTTATTTTTGCCATACTGGTAACTTTGCCTTCCGCAAGACAATGTCGCCTTTTTCAGTTCAGGCTAGAATTGTATTGCGCAAGTGCATTTATAGAGGGCTTTGTGTTAACACTGCTAACAGATACAATCAGTGCACATTGCAAGCAATCGACGCAATACCGGTGGATTTTTGCAATTTTAGAAAAAATTAATGGTTTTTCAGACTTCGCACTGTAATGTGATGGTTTTTTGAAATTAACTCGCCACAGTCACAGCAAGTTTTTTTCTGAATAATTTATTGATTCGTGTTCTGAGGAAAACAAAAGGTAAGGAGCCAGAATAGTACTTTTAGAAATTGAAAAGGTGATTGTTTTATCATTTTTGCCATACTGGTAACTTTGCCTTCCACAAGACATTGTTGCCTTTTTCAGTCGTTCACGCCAGAATCGTCTTGCTCAAGTGCATTCAAAGAGGGTTTTGTATTGCAATGGCTGATCAGATGTTGCCATTTCAGTACTCAGCCTATTCCACGCTAGGCCTGTTCCTTCTCCGGAGCTCGAAGCTAGCTCGTTTTGCTTCCGCTGAAACCTCAGGACCGGGTATATATGTAATAGTAGTACAGTACAATAAATTGATATATGGGGTAGTGGCTCGCACCGTCGCACGATCAAGCGGTGGCGTGCACGACATTTATGTTGAACGAGTAGGCAACTAGGCATACAACGAAAGTTTGCAGTTTTTCACTGGATGCATCCATCGCCTATAAGTACAAAGCTCAACCATTTTCCAATCCAGGCGCTGCAAATGGCGGCCACGATCGGCAAGGTGGTCGACGTGGCATCGGAGTCGGCCACGTGGGCAGGCCGCAAGGTGGATGGCCCGGCCCGTGAGGGGTTGGAAACGTATTTGGAGAGCGAGACGGAGGAGGTCCCGCCGCCGCAGATCGAGGCCATGAACACCATCGCGGAGTCGGTTGGGACGAGCGGGAGCGGGGGCGATTGTTGTTGCTGTTGTTGTTGCTGCTCTAGTGACTGCTTTGATAGCATAGGCTCCTGCTTTTCGTCCCGGACGGATTGCTGCTGAGATCTAAGCTAGCAGCAAAGTCGATGGTATCATTGTACTCCACACTTATCATTGTACATCTTGCATCTTTGTTTTTGTGTGGCAATCTTAATTATATTACCATTCACCGTTTTCTGTTTCGCGAGTCCTTTTGCACAGGTGCTTTCTGAAACTAAAGTAAAGAAGTTTTTCTTCTTTTGGTGCAAAGTAAAATGCCATGCAGGCATGTAGCCTAGATCTCGCATCTCCATGTGCAAGCCCTGCTGGCCCTGACTCTGTGACAGGCTGAAAGGCGCATATATACATCGCCATTTCAAAATCGACACCAGAGAGGCTGGTTCGGGTAACGCATCCGGCCTTGGCAGCAAAGCTTTTGTTCCGCTTCCGCGTGCAATGGCGCTTGCAGAGATGTGACGCGCTTTGAACTGCTAGCAATGAACAAGAAGCACTGAAATGGAGTCGTGGGGCTGTCCCACCCAAAACTTGATTACAAGTCTGTCATAACCATAGTACGTGCATCCATTTACATGTCCCAACTTCGTTCCCACTCCCTCCATTTTAAAATATAAAATATTTGTATTTTATGAAGTAAATATATTTAGACATCTTTTAGTGTGTAGGTTCACTCAAATATACACTAAAAAATATCTAGATACATTTACTTCATAAATCTAAAACATCTTATATTTTAAACGGACATTTACTTCACAAACTATAACATCTTATATCTAAACATTTTATATTTTAAAGAGATATTTACTTTACAAATCTAAAACATCTTATATCATCTTATATCTTAAAACAGAGGGAAGTAGCGGAAATCTAGTATCTGTAGTTCTGTACTAGACCTGATCGCAGCTTCCACTTCTCCGGCCGGAGGCGATCACCACCTGTCACGATCTAATTTAGGATTCGACACAGACACACACAAAAGATCTGCTTCGGTACAAGGGGAGGGAGATCTAGAGCCGAGGTGGGAGGAGGTTAGGGGAAATGAGGTAGAGCCGTTTATGGTTTTGGATCATAGATGCCGTTTCCGTAAGAGCCTTCTCCGCTATGTAGTTCATTAACCAAGAGGGATAAAAATGTCACTTGTATGAAGAGCAGACCCTGGCTATATAACAAGTGCTGCAGAACTGCCATCCAGTTTCGTATGCGCGCTCGGTTTCAAACCAGGCACGCAGCACGTGAGCTATTCCACATTCCACTTCCATATCTCAACGCTCAGCTTCACAAGCAGAGTCCTGTGATACCACGATGTAACACTTCGGTTCGCCTTTTCTTTTGAGAAAAGTTCCAGTTTACTTCGATTCCCCATTATCACTCCAAAAAACTGTTACTTCCTCTGACCATTAATGCTTGTCTCTAACATGATGTATCTAGACACTAAAAAATGTCTAGATATACCATGTTAAAGACAGGTATTAGTGGCCGGAGGGATTGCTGTAACCAATACATGACGTAACAATACATTGACTGCTCAACAAGTTTGTTTCCAGCCCAAGTTGCCTTCTAGGCATAGTGAAAGTCAGAACATTTAACATCCTTTAGCTTTCTTCCTATCATCATGGAGCCGCAACGTTGCGGAATGAATATGCTGTGACAATTCGTAACATCAGGGAGCTGCCAGAATGAGTATCTGTGACAAATGACAGTACAAAGAACTTGTTCAAGGAGACAGACAAATGACACACAAGAATATGTTCGAGAAAGAGACAAACGACATAAAATTTGTTCGGTAAGCATAAACCTCAGCGGAGAAAACTATGAACAATTGATGCCATCTGAATCTAAAATAAAATGGCTGCATCATTCCCTCCACATCGCAAAATATCGTCGAGCTCTCAAAACACATGGCTAACATGCCTCTGTGGCGGTTCGTCCAGCGGTATCTGAAAATCAACTTCGTGTAAATCAAATGCCACAAGCTTAATAATACAAAACCCACCGGATACGAACACTATAGCTATGCAGTTCTCATGAAAAATAAAAACCCTACTTATCCTGACAAAAGTCTCACACTTCGTTCAGGCTTGCGCGAGAAATGCCAAAGCATCCACAGACAGAGAATGTGTGCTCAATATTATAATTGGGAACATACTGCAAGCAAGCACATCATAATAACAAAAATGACATGCCTTGGAAGAAGAAGCAATTGTAGTGAGTGTCATCAATTAGATGCTAGGGATAACAGACTGGCACACATGCCACATCTTGTGGATGATGTATGAAACTAAATGAGTTTGCCTAAAAGGCCAACAGAAAAATATACAGAACCAGAAAATCCAATTGTCTGTGACCAAATATTCTCAAGAAATAAAACAATAGAGGTATAGCCGTATAGGAGGAAAGTATTTCACACCTGTCCAATTGCCCATTTTTCCTTCAGCCAAATGCTATCATCCTGATTTTCATTTTTGTTGTCTCTGTTGAATAAAGGTAAGGTAGAGATAAGCACAAGCAATCAAATTCCTCCATCTTACCTAATAATAATGTTAGAAACTGAGTAGTCAAAACCAACAAAAGGAACAAGATACTTATAATGTGGTTAAGCAGCCAACTCTAATTGATATGTTATATGGAGAAATGCATAGGAGCTCCTGGGTGCTACACACCCCCATACTTGGAAAAAAAAAAAGGTTAAAAAAATCAAACTTTTTTTAAACCAAAGATAAATACCGGTATGGTACTTATAAAAATATTTCCCTAGGAAATTACTTTTATTTTATCCTGGGTAAAAAAACAAACTCAAAACGCCCCATGACCAAGTACTATTCACTTTATATTCATCATAATTTTGTTTTTTTTGCCCAGGTTACAATAAAAAGTAATTTCCTAGGGAAATATTATATACAAGTACAATACCTAATCATCTTTGATTTTAAAAAAAGTTCAATTTTAAAAAACCTTTTTTGAATTTTTATTTTATTTTTTCCAAGTATGGGGGTGTGTAGCACCCGAGAGCCAAAAGTCCGCTTTAATGTTATATGCTCCTAAAATCTTATTGGCAAGGAGTGTCATCTACAAGCAGTTTAAATATTGATTGCAACTTGTATAAATACTAGAAAATGAAGACATTTCACCACATTATCTAAAAGTTTGCATGGATTTTCTTATCAGCAGGCTACAGTTCTTGCCCAAGGTAATTTTAAAAATTACAATTATCAAAGAACTTACTCAACAGGTGCCTGGTCCACAGCACTTGTACGAGCTGCCATCCCATTAAGTAACTCTTGTGATTGCCTATCAATGTCCCTGTGATGGGTAGAGGAGGTAGACCCTGGAAAATTGTTGTTGCTGGACATGCTCCCAAATGTTTGCCTTGGCATCTGGCTTACAGAAGTATCTGCAAGTTACGTAAAGTTAGATGGTGTCCCAACTTAACAATATTTATAGATCTCCTAAAAGGATGATACAAACAAATATACATAAATATAGGAGGGAGACGAAAGGATCTTTAAGGATCTCCTAAAAGGATAATACAAACAAATATCCATAAACATATGAGGGAGATGAAAAGGATAAGATCTATTTCAAACAAGATTGTTAAATGCTTGCAAGGCAAAGCCTAAACATGTTTGAACAGGTGCAGCATATTTAAGGTAATTCATAGGCCTAAAAGTGGTCATAATTCAGTGTTCAGAACTGTTTTGCTATGCCAAAACAACATCTTCTCTCATGTAACCATATAAATTATCGGTATGGTCTAACAAACATGGCAATGTTAGGAAATTTAAACCTTTCTATATATCAGTGTTCAGAACTGTTTTGCTATGCATCAGTACAGGATAAGGAATATTTACATTCTAGTTCCCCTCTTGGTTCCACATTGTGCACATGCATACGAAGAAAACATCCTTTGGAACCTTACCAGAAGTGATTGTGATAAGAGCCATTCATCACTACGTACCCAAACATAACAGAGAAATATGAACGGACGAACATCATATAGACATATGATAGACACAAACAGTTACGAGTAATCCAATTCATCTTAGGCAACACATCTATGAAATCACTCTTTATGGTGCATTCATGCAATCACTTCAGGTTTGAGTAGCATATTAACATAAGAAGAAATAATCTACATATACATCTAAACTTACCCTACGTGTGAATAAAACTTTAAAGTTCAAATGCATTCAGTGCCAAGAACCTAATAGTAGCAAAAGAGAGAAATTCTAATATATGGTTTTGGATACAAAACTTGCATTTTCCAAAATGCAAAATAATTTATTTGCATTTTCCTTCAGTTGGACTTTCATGTTGATCATTTCACTACACCATTTGTATGTTATGAACAGATGATTCATGATATAGTCAGGGGTGGGGGAGGGGAGTAACAAGTAGAAAAGAAAAAAACAGTACAATTTCTTCGCCCAGCACATAATAAACCTTATTTCCAATTGCTCTACTCATTAATAAATATACACAATCTAATCATGAAACTAGTTGGAACTTGGAAGAACAAAGAACAAGAAGCATAATGCATAGATGAATTAAGACACATACCTTGAGTTCCAAATTTCATTCCAGCATTGCCAAAAGTAGGGGCACCAAAGGATGGTGTAGGCGTTGCAGACTGACCGAAAGTAGGTCTGGTAGACTGACCGAAAGTAGGTTGGGTAGACTGACCGAAAGTAGGCTGGGTAGACTGGCCGAAAGTAGGTTGGGTAGACTGACCAAAAATGGTATTGGTTGGCACTCCTGCTGTGCCGGTTCTGCATAAGATGAATTCGTTCAAGTTATACACACAGGCAGACAATAAACACAAACCAGAAAAGAAAAACATGACCAATCCTATTCAAATAACAATTTCAGATCAGTGGGTATTCTGAATAGAGCCATTTCTAACAGAATCAACAGTTCATTCAAGACCATCGGCAGAGGATTACCTTGCCCCAGACCCAAAATTAGCTGCAGCTCCAAGTTGATTGAAACTAGTAAACATGGGTGGTCCAGTACTTTGAGAACCCCCAAATGATGAGTTATTTTTCACTTCAGGAAAGGAGCCCACAGTTGGAAAGCTTGGAGTTTGTGATGTACGTGTACTCAGCAAATTATTGAACTCCGTTAACTTTGCATTTTGTAGATTTCTTTCTCCCTCAACCTGAAGAAACAAAAAACAATGAATGAGAGGTTGTATTTGAGAAAATCAGGAACAATGAATCAAGTTAATAGTGAGTTAGTGACCAGTCTACATAAACCTTTTTTTTTTGTAAAACCACACTTAAGAGTTGGATACTTTTGTGGGCACAGACCATTGTCTACAAGGACAGTTTCCTCAGATGTATATCGCTACACTAAAAGATATAAAGCACTAAGAGGGAATACATCAGACACTGTAACCATTTGCTAATGTAACACAGGATTCCATAAATTATTATGATACACAGCATGCCCTAGCCCCTTTGAGGTCAGAAGGATGCAAGGACAGTTTAATCAGATGTCTACCACTACACTAAAAGATAATAAAGCACAAAGAGGGGAACACATCAGACAGAAAAATCCATAAAGGATTATGATACACAGCATGCCCTAGTCCCTTTTGAGGTCAGAATGATGCAGTTAAATTAATGCTGGACACATGTTTCAGAATCATGGAACAGGGAGAAAAGAGGGTGTGGTTTTGCTGATAAGCTTACTATTGACTGCAGAGGATGCCCTTGCTTGCCCTGTTCGTATGCCTTAGCTCTCAGCTCCTCGTAGCTAACATCCCCCGCAATGTCACAAGGACCACTGTGGGTACGAACAACAAACAAATTGTTAAGCGCATAAACACTCTAGAATGCCTAGAGCAATCACAGTGAGTGGTTTACCTTCTGAGATGAGCATAGCAAGTAAGCTTCCAGAGTGGAGTCTCGTTCTTAAAATCGTCAGCTATCTGTTGCCTGCAGGACTCAGGGTCTGTACAGGATCTGAGAAACAACAATTCAGAGCATCGGTGTCTCGCCCATAAGCAAAAACAAACAAGCAAGATCAAAAGTACTATGATAGCATCCTTGCATTGCATCAGGGACTCACGTGTGGGCTGCCTGCTGTGCGGGCTGCGCCTCCGCTTGCTTCGTCGGCGCTGCCGCATCCCTTACCCACTTATTCTGAAAGGGCTGGTAACAACAGCAATTCACCAGTCACGCACAGCTACCGATATTATGAACTGCAGAAATTTGTAAAACGGATGAAGAACTGCATGGATGAAAATGTCTTGGACGACGAACCTTTGCGGCGGGGCCAGGAGCGTTCCGCGGCTGGGAAGCGCCGCCTTGCACTCCGAACCCGAAAGGGTTAGGCCTCTGCTGCTGCTGCGGCTGAAACTGCTGGGACTGCGCGCCGAACCCGAAGGGGTTGGGCCTCGCCTGCTGCTGCTGCTGTTGGTGGCTGGAGGTGGCGTGCAGGTACCTGCAGTTCGCCCCGTACTTGCAGCTGCGCGCGTCATCCGGAACACAGCGTTACAATCCACAGAAACGAAATCCTTCGGAGGTAGGGCGTGAAACAGAGCAAGAGCGACGAATCGAATCGCACGGGCGTCGAGAGGGAGAGGGAGGGAGGGATCCGGTACCTTCCGCGCTGGAAGTTCCTGCAGAGCTCCTGCCGCCGGCTCATCGCCGGCGAAGGGGTTCGGTTACCGGGATGTTGGTGGATTCGGGAACGGCGCTGGGGCGGCTCGTCTCTAGGGTTTAGGAGCCTTTCTTCTGCTCCGCAGCACCTGCTCCCCGCCTCGCTAGATACCGCCTGCTGTTTTGCCCCGCCGCCACGGAGTCACCGTGGAAGCGACGCGACGGTAGGCGGCGGGCGGCGGTCGGAGTCGGGAAGAAGCCGGAGTTCTGTTCGCGTAGCGGAGTGGGCAGCTCAGCTAATCGCTGGGCTTTGGGCTAATGGGCCGTGTAGGGTAGCTGGTGCCTGGTGGGCTTGGGCCGATCTGTCAAACCGCTCTTCTCTTGCGAGTCGCAGCAGCAAGACGCGCCCTCACCACACAGAGACCAGCGCGGCTGAGTGGCTAACCAGAGCAGAGCTGCCACGAGCCAGCAAGGCCACGGTGTCCTTCGCCGGCGCCGTCGTATCGTCGGCTTCCACGGGGATGGCGTGGCTGGGCCTCGCACAGGCGCCGGCCGTGGTGGCCATGGCGCTGGCGGCCACCATCCTCTCCACGCCGCCTCCGGAGCCGGAGACCTTCTCCAACATCCCGCCTACGCTCTCCGGTACGCAATCTCTCTCCCCGACAATCCTTACGAGCTAGCGGCGCCGTCGGCTGCACGCGCACGCCGCAGAGGCATTGACCGATCGACGATGGAGCAGGCGACGACAAGGCGAAGGTCCGGATCAAGCACCCCAAGTCGGCCAAGGCGCTGCAGTGCACCTCCAAGTGCGTCGCCACCTGCATTCGCGGCGGCGAGGGGCCCCTCAACGTCCGGAAACCCCTCGTCGTCTTCAAGCAGCAGTTCCGCAGCCGGCAGTACTGGTGCGTGCGCCACCTGATTCGATTTCTTTGTTCCTTGCTGAAACTCTGAATGTGCTTCTCTGAAATTTGTCTAGCCTGACGGAGTGCTCGGACATATGCAATCTCATCAAGGACGGAGAGGACGGGCCATGACAATGGAGTTTCTGCCCAGGAGGAGCGGCAGGTACGTTCAGGCTTCAGAGATAGCTGATGAGTGGATTGTTCACAAGGAACCAAGGGCGCTTTCAGCTAGGAACTGCTGTGCGGTACAGAGATCATACTAGGTTGTGAATGCAGAGTTGCTTAATCGTTCCATCCGAACTGCTGATGGAATGAAGCATCTTGCACCAAGTCACAGAATCACTACTTCTTCTACTCTTCTTACATTTTCTGTTTATAATTGTACATGACACAGAATGCAGAGCAAATACAATTTTGCCATATACATTTCGCCAGGACAATGAAACAGTGCACATACAAAGACCATGAGTGGCCCTCAACCGGGAGCTTCATTTTAATTTTGCTAGTGGAAACCATATACAACACTTTTCACTGAATTAGTGCACATACAAAGACCCCATGAGTGGCCTTCAACCCGGAGCTTCGTTTTAATATTTGCTAGTGGAAACCATATACAACACTTTTCGCTGAATTCGACGATCAGTCGAAGAGAACTAGGCTTTAAGCCCATGCTCAAGATTTACATCTAACATCTAGGATACCAGTCTTTAAGCCCAGCTGTTGCAAACCTGATTCAGTGTGGAAACAAACCTCCTGCAGTCCCATGATCACCTGTGCACTTGCTTAAGAAGATTGGTTCAACTGCCAATAAATTGGGCTTGTTTGCAGAGGCGATACCTTTGCTCTCTCCTGTCAGTCTGTTACGGCAGGCATAAATGTCAGCACAAGAAATGGAAATACACCTGCCGATGCTTAAGCATTCAGAATAGAGGCTTCCAAATTATAAAGACTAGTACAGTTTACCAGTTCAGTTCAGTGATCCCATATCAGGTAGGAAGAGGTACCGAAACCGAGAATCAAACGGAATGATGCCGAAGGTCCGGGTGCCCAGGAGGCTTTGCCGCCTCCTGGACACACAATGCTCAACAAAAGTAGCCTGCTGCTGAGGCAGAAAATGTGATATCCAGATGGGGAAGCTGTTGTCATCGACGAATCCTCGCGCAAAGCAGTGCAGCATTTTAGGGATCAGAAGCTTCCCCTTCCGGCTCACTCCTACCGATGCTCTAATGAAATCGCGCTGTGCATCCTGAAGCTCTTCCCTTACGTTGCTGGCTGTGTATATCTTCACCTGCAGTGATAATCGGTACACAGTTAAGTACCAGAATGTAGCAATGCATATTACTGTGTCAAAAACGGTAGTGTTACATTTCATATGAGAAACCATTAGAAGGATCTAAGCTTACCGCAGGAGATGAATACATTCCACAGCTCAGAGCAAACGTCAGAAGTGGTTCAGGCGTTGAAATGCAGAACTTTTTGTGCTCCTCCGGTGCCTTGATCTTCTGAAGGGCAAGAAGCAGAGCCTTAAACAGAACACAGAAGAAACTATCATCAGTTTGCATTCAGGAACAAAAGGATAGTCAAACAAGAAAATTTGTCATCAAGATGCATAGCAGTTTCCAACTTTCCATACCATCTGCGGTCTGTGATTCGGCGGTTTCATCTTCAAAATAACATATTCGATGAATGCTGCACTGAATGAGTTTCCTCCAATTGTATACGCGGCCTAGAGCAAAATTGTTTCACAGTGTTAGTCATGAAGTATCACAAGTTATGAGAATGGAAATTAATTAGCTAGACTGGTACGAGGTTTAATGATCAAGAATTTAAGTTTATGAGCAAACCTTCTGCATTAGTGAAAACAGTTTCATGTCACTTCGTGGAACACCGTAAGCAAGATAAGCCTGTTAGTGTACGAAATACCGTCAATAATTTTCAACATGAAAAATGAATCTTCTCTCACGTTTGCTATCAATTCTATCATTGTAACCACATAGGCTACACAACTGAAGCGAGTTTTATGAAATCACCGTACATGCATCAACAAGGCGTTGTACAAGTTGATCCAAAACGCCAATCTCGCGTCGTCATTCAAATGAACAGGGTTTACTTCTGCCAATTGCTCAATTAGCAACCTGCACTCAGATGAGCACCCATCAGTTATTTGTAGTGAATTCGAAATCAAAACAGCACGAATGCTAAGGAATCTGGCCATGTTTTATGGTATTCAAACTTGCAGTTTAACACGTAACTCCTTGGGCTAGAGTGACAAAGTGGATTGTTGTCTTGTACTCTGACAACAACAAACATTGCTGGGACCATACCTGAATTTCCGCAGCGACTCTGCAGCATACTCGAGCTGTTTTTTCCCGGCCGACATCCACGAGACCTCATTCGCGGCGCCGTAGCTCCCGATATCTGCCCAGCTGAGCTTCTCGCGCGCCTTATACGGATCGAACACCGTCTCCGAGGCCAGCAGGCTGGTGTTCTGGTTGAGGTCGACCTGTGGGCTCTGCACCCAGGACGAGATGGAGGAGGGCTCGGACAGGGACCAGAACGCGGAGATCCCGCTGGGCGACGGGACGGACCGCTGCTGGTGGCGGTTCTCCGCGGAAACGGAGGAGGGGTCGCTGGTGGCGGCCCTGCAGGAGTCGGAGAGCGAGATGAAGATGTTCCTCATGCAGCGCACGATGTCCTCCGACAGGTGGTTCGGGTCGGCGCCGCCGAGGGTCTTGGTCGAGAGCTGCCGGTTGAGTTTGGTGGCCGGGTCGTGCGGAAGGGCGGCGGCGGCGCAGGGGTGGACCTTGTCCCGTTTGGTGGGTTTCACGCTCGCCGCGTCCTGGTAGGAAGCGCCATGGAGTGAGTTCACAGACCATCCAATTAACATTCCAATAGTTTGCCGGTGGAGTTTTGAACTAAGATTGACTGGGACAGAAACAGTGAGAGGATGCAGTGAGGAAAAGAGGGGGGACTGCAGGAGGAGGAGGAGGAGGAGGGCGTACGTCTGATTCGGATTTGGCGGAGCGGTGGGAGCAGACGGGCCGCTGGTCCTGCTTGGCGCGGTACTCGACGAGCCGCCGCTCGTTGCGCTCCTGGATGAGCTGGAAGTGCAGCGCGACCATCTCCTCCTCGAGCTTGGAGACGCCGGCCTCCATCGCGGAGATGTTGGCGAGCAGCTCCTGGGCCTGCAGCAACGGCGAGCGCATTCAGGCATGCTTGTTGGCCCATCCCAGAGGCTCCCCGGATACATTTGGCAGCGGCTAGAGAGCGCACTTACGTCGGCTGGGAGGTAGGACATGTCGGCGAGCGTGACGGCGGCGTGGCCGAGCGCGTTCTCGAGGATGGCGTGCAGCGCCGTCTCCTCCCGCAGCACCTCCTGCAGCCTCTCCACCTCCCGCTCGAGCTGCGACCGGCAGCCCTTCCTCGCCGGCGCAGACGCCGGCCTCGCCTTGCCCCGCGGCAGCGGCATGGCCCCGTCGAAGTCGAGCTGAGCTCCGTTCGTTCGGAGCAAGCAGGACTAGCAAGCAACCAAGCAGCGACGCGGAGCACCTGGGGATGAAGCGTGCGCGTACTGTTGGTTTGGTCAGCGTATTTCGGTGGGCAGGGAAGAGTATAGGAGGAGACTGGGACGACGAAGACTGCGACCGCACAGCGGCGGGTAGTTACTGAGGGGAGAGTCTGGAGCTTCAAAATTTGAAATGATCCCTCCAGACGTGTCGCAACCGGCTCCAGCGTATTACTCGCTGCCCACCCCCGAGTGCCACGGACCAGGCCAAACCAGACCTCACCTGGGGTAGTGTAGGGATGGTAGATCGCAGGAGGTCTGGTGGGAGAGGCAATGCGGCGTAATCCACGGACAGCCGTGTCTCTTCTGAACCCAAGCTAGGCGCGAGAGTACGGGGATATTCAGTTCGAGGCAGGCAGCTACCGCTGGCCGCCGAGCCCAAGGCGACGCGGTGGCTTTGTCCGGCGCGGTTGTTCCCTTGCCACGCTTTTGTGCCCTCATTGTTTATCGTTACCGCGGGTAGTGGAGCGGTGGTCGCGCCCCAGCTTTCCTGTCCCTCCCCGCTCGCTCGCACGCACGCCGCCCGACGACGAAGACGACGGAGCCCGATGATCCCGATCCGTCGCCACCCCAACGGACCCATCCGCATCCTGTTCAAAACTTCAAAATCTTCCTTGCTCTCGACGCAAACAAAACACAGGCCCTGATCCTCCTCGCGCCTGCTGCCAGGCACGCCGCCGGCAGAATCCGGCCAAGGGGCGGCGCTCCGAGCGAGCGCCGCAGAGGCTGCCGCTCCCGTCAACGAACCACGGCAATGAATACCGGTGCCCAAATACACCTACCGGCTACTACTGCTGCTGCCTACGCACTTTATGTTTACCCCTACACGCCAGGCAGAGCTTCTGAACCTCTGACGAGTGTCGTCGGCCGGCGCCACAGTCCATCCATTCATGAGCTTGGGTTGAATGCGATGCGACCGACTCGACGGACGGAGGGTGACAGTTTGCGCTGCGCTGCCCCCACCTCAGTAAAGACAACCTTTGTGCCCCTCTGTGTGTGTGCTGCGCGAAAAGCAGCACCAATGAGCAACGGATGAATGGTCAATCAGGTTTGCCGGTTCAGCCACGAGTCAACACAACACAACACTGCTTGGTGCGTCGCGTAAAGTACGGCGGTGAAAGCGCACGGCTTTCGCCGACGATTTCACAGTGGTGCCGTAGCCTTTAACGATTGCAAGGTGGGCATGTTTCGTCACTGGTCGCACTTTGTCACATCTTTTAATTTACCGTGGTGAGGTTGGACGAGTTTGGCAAGGTTTGGAGTAAACCCTGTCTTATGTATGTATGTATATGTTTACCAGGATGGCAGCAGCCCACGCTCTTGTGCGCGCTTCCGCGAGGTCGCGTGTTCGAGCCCCCAGCTCCGCGACTTTGCGCCTAGAGCTCCTCCTTCTTAATACAATACCGCAGGGGCTCCTCCCCCTGCTGGTCTCGTTTTTTTGTATGTATGTACTCCTTCCGTTTTTATTTACTTCGTGTTCTAGTTTAGTTAGACTGTGTTAAGTTTAATTAAGAATAAGTATAGAAATATCAACATCCATAATACAAGATGCATATAATATGAAAACATACTTTATGGCGATTGTAACAATGTAGATTTTACACTGCAAGTTTTAATATTTCTCCATGAATATTTGATAAAATTTAACTTTGACTCAACTCAGAACGCAAAGTGTAATTCAAGATATTATTACATCTAATTTGCTCATGCATTAATGTAATAACGATAAAGGCAACAACCACTAATGGAGCTCGACCCCATCGACCGACGTGGCAACATGCCAACAGTCGGCCACACATGTCAATGGAAGACAACTCCAACTTTGACGATGAGATTCGGAATAGAAATATGCTAGGCTTGCCGCCGAACGAGTCCTCCGCCATCCACTAGTTGCCAGTCATCGTTGCCGCAGGGACATACTCCACCGCATCTTCGACTTCACAACAACATCCTGAAGAACAAAAGAACTCATTGGACACGTTTGAGACCGACTAACCAAACCCGAGCCACGACTCAAACTCTACTCGCAGCATCATCATTGCCAAACTGTCTGCAGCGCCCCTGCCCAGCAACCTCGGCAACAAGCCCTCCATCATCGGCCCCCAAGCAAAGTCGACTCCAAGACGATGCCCCAAGGAGGGGAAAGATGCAAACAAGCGCCTCCATCGCCCGATCCCGGGGATCTGAGGTTTCCCTCCGAGGTAGAAATCGTGGAAGACGGACGCACAGACTCCTCGAAGATGCCTCCAACAAGTTCATGACACCCACATGCGTCACCATCGTCGGTTCTAGTCGAGCAAGAACATGATTTTATCTGGAGCTGCGAGCCAACACCTTCCGAACCGGCTAACATCCGCCTCAGCCACACACACACACACACACACACACACACACACACACACACACACACACACACACACACACACACACACACACCACCTCCTCTGCCAAGCAACGATGTCGCTCACATGCGAGCCGACCTCACCGGAGCGAAGACGCCCACCACCATGTTCATCGCTGCTCACGCAGCCAAAGAAGCCGGCAACCACCCCTTGGACTGGAGCCGCCGCTCTACATACGGGAGCCATGCTGGGCGAAGCTCGATGAGCCCCCACCACCACGCACGAAAGGCCGCCCCGACCAGGTCTGCCTATCGCCCCGCCACCACAAGCGATGTGGCGCAGACACGCAGCCGCAAGCCAGGAGGCTCGGATTGGGCCATGTGAGCCCACCACCACCGCGCTAGATCCCCACACACGTCGCCACCGCCGCCGCATGCCCCGCGCGTGCGCCGGCCACACGACCACACGTCGGGCGCCGCCTCCACCTTCCCAGGGCTGCCGCGTATTGCCGAAGGTTCCCCGCCACCTTTTGGGGACGAGGACTGCCGCCACCGTGGTAAGGGCCGACGGCAGGAGAGCAAGAGGAGGGGGGGCCAGCGGCAGGAGGGGCTAGGGTTTTCCCCCGTGTCGCCAGAGGAGGGCGACACGGGGTCAGGAGGAATACAACTGCATTGTGGTGTGCACATTTCCTAACTATTTTACCCATTTCTTATACACAACATTTTTCTTAGAGAAAAGGGCCTCCCCGGTTCAATTTTAATGAAACCACCACAGGATCCTACAAGCGTTTTTTAAAGTTCCCGGGGATGCACAGAGTGCTACACTCCAGAAATGGCACTTACTACAGGTTTTTCAACAACTGAACCAAACGAACTAGAGCCTACAAGTAGATAAGCAAACAGAGCACACATCATTCCATTTTGGGCATCACCCTGAAGCGCTCTCCATCACCGATCTGCACCAGTGCATTGGCTTCCACCTTCCAGCGTCCTCGCCAAGTCCCTTGCCTTGATCTTCCAGTTATCCTCCCCGGACCGAGACTGATTGTGAATCAGCAACTCAAGCTGCGTCTTGGGCTTCTTTTCTGGACCAGCTGTTCAGACCTCTAGTAGCTGGCCCAGGCCATTTCATGCTTCTCGCTACCAAAAAAAAGCTAATCTACAGTAATATTATCTGAAGAAAAAAAGGTAATCCACGGTAGAGCATACTACACATACAAATAATAACTTGGAAATCCGGCAAGAGTTCAAGAAATAAAGCTTAGGTGGTTCAGCGGGAGTTCAAGAAATTCAGACTACTACTGCATAGTAGCACTAAGACCTGACCTGCCACTAGTTAATCTCAATCGCACATAACAAAATGGAGGAGGCCAGACCATTGCTCCACACTGAATACCGTCTCAATGGTGATCAGCAGCCTATTTCGGTGCTGAAATCCAATCATCCAGCACCATGGTCAATCTACCATGCTGAACCACGGAAGGACCATGCAGTCGAGGGGCGGCACGGGCAAGAACGAGGTTGTAGTGGACGTACTCCCTTTGGCAGAACCTCTGATGTTCAGCTACTGTCCTCTTCGACTGCCCAACATGCAGCTTCTCTGATAAGCTCCAGTCGATGTTGTACCTGGTAGCGCCGAAGCACGTCTGGCTCAAGGTCCGTTTCGCCACAGTTTGCAGATCCGGTGTGCGAGCCCCATGGGCTGACCACCATTGAACTGCGATTTCAAGTAAAAACGTGGTGAGAAAAAATCCTGTACTTTCATATGAACAAAACCTTAATGGTCTCAGTAGGATAAGTTCGAATTTGAAAGTTTTATGCGAAAAGAAAAGCAGAGATGGCTCAAATACGTTTTAAGGGGGCACATATATTCCAGTTTGCAACAACCAACACCAGAGGGGAACACCCCCAACCCCTCGCAAACAAATCATTGTAGTCCTTTAACTACTACTATTTGCTTAGATAACTATGTTGACAAGTTAGGCTTACACAAAGCAAAGTTAACCATCTTACACAGATGGAACATTCTGGCTTTGAACAGAAGTCCATTTTACACAGATGGGACATTTTTTTTTGTGAATGTTACACAGATGGGACATTCTGACTTTTAAAGGAAGTGCATTATGCCATGATATATTTGTGCCATGTACACAAACCAAATATGTTGGCACACACTCTATGTTACAGTGCACAAATGAACATGTCAGATTTGTGGAGGACCTCGTGACACTATTCCTGCTTGGTCTAATTATTGGAAAGTATAGTGCATATGACACAGGATTTGCACTATGGCCACAATGACTAGTTCATGAGGGGGAATTTTGTAAGAAACTAGTCTGTAGTTTACCTTGTGGTAGTCCCATTATTTGCTGATTTGCAGGATCTGAATCAAAAGAACCCAATCTTTGCTGGTACACTTCCAATTGTGCAGCCGCTTTTCTGGGATTGTAATGAACCTGGCCTAGTTGGACTATGCAGGTTGTGATGCCGCTGCTGATCTCAGTATCATGATGGAATCGATCCGAGTAAAAGATCCTTGGATTTAGCATATGACCAGCAGCATGGAGTGGGGAATGCAAATAACCATTCCATATTCTGTCAACCAAATCCCAATATTCACCATGCTTATCTCCAAGATTGCGCTTTATGTCTTCTTTTGCACTATCCATGGCGTCATACAAGATGCCCATTGGACAAATGTCAGATTCCAGTTTATACAACACACTGACAAGTGGATTTGTAACCTTCACAACGTCAGCAGCAGCACGCCAAAATGCATCCTCTGCCTTTACTATACCAGAGATATATGTGAACAAGTCGCTAGGAGCCGCCCAAACAGAGGAATCACATGCAGGCGACTTAAACATATCAACTAGATTTTGTCTTGCAGAAACTAACCTCTCTAGTGTGATGAACACTGCAACAAATTTGAAAGAAGAAGTGCTCAGAATCTCCTCCTGAAGGTATCTTCCTTTCAGTTCCATTGGCAGTGCATGGCTATAAATATATCTTGTAATTTCCTTCGCCTTCATTAGGACCTCGCTGACATTTTTGGATGCTGCTATTTTCTCAAGCAGAAGGTTAATGCAATGGTCAGCACATAGCGCGAAGAAGAACGAATGGTCATAGTACTTAAGCACATAGTGTTGTGCTGTCTGCATATATGGCGACACATCATTTGTTACAATCTGAACAATGTTGTGGGCACCAACATCCTCGACCACACGAAAAATAATTGCCTGTAGCAAATCCACGTCCTCGATGATAGTAGAGACATTCATGGATCTGAGGAACATCGTACCTTTGCTGCAATAAACCAAGACACTTATGTAGCTTTTGCCACATTTGCCCCTCCAACTATGCAAAATTACACTGCAGCCACTTCTGCGCCACTCTTGCCTGAGTTCCCTTTCACGATTATCTGTTTCTTTTAGTTGCTCCTGCAGAATACATTCATAAGAAGGCATTGCAACCCCTGACACATCGCCAAGCACATTAATCATCTCCTTGAAAGATGAAGAGTGCAGAACACCAGGCTCAAGTCCAGCTTCCAAGATGAACCTGCCTATTGATTTTGCTGCCGGGAAATCCAAGTGATCCTCTGTCTTCACTGAGGGCTTTGATTCACATGAAGTTTGTGGTGTCTCCAGTTTTACCGGATCCATCAAATCCGGTGTGTACTGAAGAAAGAAGCGGTTACTGGATGTAGTTGGCTGCAGATGTCGTTGTTGGACTGGGGTAGATGGAACGGCTGGGCTTGTTGTCGGAGGAACCTTATCATGTTTCAGTTTGTCCATTTTTCTGAGCATCCAATCTTTCTTGCGATCTTCAAGTGAACTCCTCAAGCTTGCCTTGACACTTTCAGGTACTTGGTCACACGGACAAACATTCCCCCTGATGCCTGCTACATGATGCTCCAGACGGTTGTATCCCTGAACCACCTTTCCACAGTAATTGCAGCTCACCTTCAAGCCATTCTCATCAATGTTTTTTCCATGCCTTTCCTTTTCACGATTCCTTGTCTGACGATCTTGTACAGAAAACCCCTGAAGAAAAGCAAGCGATAGGCTTCTGTGATGAAAAAAGACAACTAACAATGCCTAATTCCCAATGTATGTCTAACACATATTGATGATAAATGGTGCTTCCTCTTGGACATTATACCACACGATGTACTACTATGATAATCTTTTTTACCCTATGCAAACACAGAAGACCGAGATCCAACCAAACAGACATTGGTACTTTATGAACAGTTTATTCCGTGTAAAACTTCAAGAAGAGCACACAGACATGATCTATAGTTCACAATGTATTTACCACTTACCAAGATAGAAGATTTGAGCTTGTTCACAAATAACAATTTCATTTTCACCAGGGAATCAATCAGTGGGCATCAATAGAACGAATTAACAGTAACCATAACGGGGCAGTTCAAGAAATGGTCATTTTCACCATGCTAGTAATGCTATATTCCAGAAACATCGAACTAGTAACTGCTTTAATAGATAGACATACACGGTTCTTACTTACATACAGTATAAAGTTCTATCTTTACAATAACAAATGACTTACATGAACCAAACAGTATAATCCAAGTAAGTAAAAGGCCAACTATTTTGGTACTTCTATCAATCAATCGGACAATTTATAAGTGATTTTACATATTAGTGGCACTCTCTAAATGTAGTACCGCACGTTTGACTCTCACATAGCTAGCAATAGCACCGCTCCAAAACTAGTGGCGTGAAACGAAATTGCCCTTTTGCAGCAAAATGTAGATCCCACAAAACCATACAAAATTTTAAAAAACAACGCCCCCCCTCTCAAAGTTCCAGCAATTCCATGTCCGATATTGGCCGCGAAAAAAGCCCTATCTAATCGGCTCGAAGGCTTGGCAGAATCCAACATTACGTCACTGAGCTGCCAAAACCTAAATGGATAAAAGGGGATTCTTCCTGAGCGCGCTCTAATTTCGCCCAAATGGCCTTCCTTGCGCAGAACAGAGCCCTGAATCGCGCCAGGGATCGCCAACCCACTCCCTATTCCCCTTTCGTCGAGTTCTATTCAAGGATATCGCGAGAGAGATTTTCAATTTACCATTTTTGTTCCGGCCTGCGCGAGGACCAGAGGCGCCGCGCCTCCCCGGGGCTGGGGGCGGCGCTGACGGAGCCGCCGGGGCTCGAGACGGCGATGAGCACGACCTCGCCGTCCGCCTCCCCTCCTCGCTGTGTTGCGCCCGCCCGCCGGGTCTCTGCTGCGCTCTAGACTGTTCTGATCAGTTTGGTGGTCACGGGGAAGAGGAGGAACTGGGTTTTTTGGGCGAGTGGGAAGAAAGGGGTTTGACTGTTTGCCGTTTCTGGAGGGAGATAGACGAGGGGTCAGGCTATGCCCGCTGAAAGAGAAAACAACAAGAAAGGAAAGTGAAATCACTGAGACTGTACAGAAGTATGTGTTGAACACTCCACCGTGATAACTGTCCCGGCACGTCCATGTCGTCCTAGGCTGTAGTCCAGCTCCGCACTATGTAAGGTGTTAAGTGGGATTCCACCAAAAATTTATTTCTAGTCTAAAATGCAGGCTACATTTTGCATTAGAAATTATAAGATTAGGTATAAGTATTGGTGGAACCCCACTTGCATCTCGAACTATGGGTGTGTTTCGTAGCCCGGGTGGGCTATCTCACCTCAGCCAAGCTGAGTACAGCTATGCTGAGTACATACAACTACATTTTATTGCAGTGTATTTGGTAGCCCGGTTTAACTAAGCCTAGCTGAGTTGAGATCTTGTTTGGTAGTCTGTGTTACTTGAGCACACAAACAAGAAGCAACTAGGTCCATAAGAAGATAATTTTAAAACAATCAGGTCTCTAAAAAAAAGTTACAAAGCAATCAGATCCCTAAAAGAAAAATAGAAGGCAATCTGGTCCCTGCAAAGAAAAAAAAGGCAATCAGTGCCGCCGGTCGAGCAGGGCTGCCGCCGTCGGTCGAGCAGGGCTGCCGCCGCCGGTCGAGCTGAGCTGCTGCCGCTGCCGGTCGAGCTGAGCTGCTGCCGGCCTCTGTCGCCCCGGCTGAGCTGTGCGAGGAGCCTCGTCGGTCGGCCAAGTCTGCTGCCGCCGGTCGAGCACGCCTGCTGCCGGCCTCCGTCGCCCCGGCGTGGACGAAGCGCTGTTGCAACAGTGTATCGAACGGCATGGAGGTCGTCTGGTGGCGGCGTCGTGGAGGTCGCCTTGTCGCTGGCTGTGGTGCGCTGTGTTGTGCGACGAAGCCATGGCGGAAGAATCGGTTGGGATGTGGGGGGGAATGGGGGAAGAATGGGCGTGGGGCTCGGTGACCCCTGCGGTTTCGGGCGTGGCGTGGGACGCGAGGGGGAGGATTTCGGGGCGAGTCCAGCCGAGCTCACATGGGAAGCTCGATTCGGGCTTCCCAACTGGGCATGGCTGAGGGGCATTATTCGTATGACCTGGGCAGTGCCCGGATGGACGAACCGGGCTAACAAACAACCATATCTCGGTTCAGATGGGAGATTCTAGGTTGGGCTGGTCTACCAAATACACCCTATGAGTTGATTATAATGTTACTGGTGCATTTCCTCGTTACAATGAATGTTGTTTATGAGGACGCATTTTTCCTTGCTAACAAAACAGTTGAGATAACAATCGAGGTAAGCGTCGTTCCATGATACCACCTAGGAGCCTCCCAGTCGATCCCGCAAGGAGAAAGTGTGGAGAAGAAAGCAAACATGCTTCTTAGCCCCTCAGTAGTCGTTGTGACAAGATTCGTGCTCCTCCACCCTAGAGGTACTTGAAGATGACCAGATATGGCCATATCCCTACCTTGATAAATTCGGCATGGTGGGATCTATTATTGGGAGCTGAAAGAATTTTTGCAAAATTTTCGAGCAATAAAATGCATGACATTCATGCATTACTAAACATGTCTTTACTTATAAATCTACTCACTAAAGAAACATATCTGCAGGTTTAAAGGACGCTCCCACTTGTCGCCACTTTTTTTTGTGATGTTGCATGTTGATGCAAATATATATATCAAGGATGTAGTGGACATCGAATAAGAATTGTACATAAAAAATCGTACAGTCACAATCTCTAGAACTAGAAAGTCAACATACTATATAAAAACATATATAATGGCTTGAGTACCATAGTCTTGGGTTGGGGCATAATATGTTGTATTACTTCTAGAGAACACAAAAAGGGCAGCCCGGTCCATAAAGCTCCCGCGCGGGAACCGGAGAAGGGTTGGACCACTTGAGATCTTTGTACGATTCTAGAGAACACAAAAAACATATAAAAAAATTCCATAAGAAACCCAAAATCTAATTTTATTCCCAACCACTTATAGCTAGCAAGGAATTGTTGACATATTTTGGTTAGATAGGTTTTCTATTTCCTTAATTTCTCTTTTCCGTTGAGATAATTCTTTGTCTTGAACAAAATAGAATTTATTAATTAAATTGTTTTGTTAAATTTCATACTTTTATCGATGTATGTACCAACTTTTCCATTAAAAGTTTCTTATCATACCTTTCAATCAATTTATTAGATGCACATAGTAGTGTCAACCATGATCACTGAAGGATGAAGAAATGAATTCCACATTTGGAAGAGACATAGAACTTCGGGTAAATAAACTAAAAACAAGTAAAATTGATTATGATGTTACCAAATTGTATCAAGATATGGTAGTGTTAACTAATTAAAGACACTACATAGTAAATCAACATACGGTGATATAAATTGTCTAGTTTGCACATAATTTGGGAAATAAGGACATAATGCAACCAAACCGGTGGTTGGTACAATTTGCAAGATAAATTCAAATGTTATGTACAAATAGGTACCAAAAGTACGGCTACATAATTAGAAAGTGCATCAAAATTCACAACTCGTCCTTTGCATAAAGGGGTGGAAACATATGCGAATGATTACATGGTCGTAGCCACCCACTCTAGTCACTCGTCTCCACAAACTACACAAATACAATAAAAAAATATTAGTTCACCATAGTCATAAAATTATATGATTATGAAAAGACAACAGTGTGGCACTAACTTGAGGCACTTCAATTCTTTACCATATAACTTTGGAGGCTTGAATTCCATTAAATTATTCTTGTGAAATTTTCCAAGTCCATTTAGTTTAGCTTCATGATCCTCCTAAGTACGTGAGTCGTCACTACTTTGGCTATAGTGAAACACAAATTAATTGTTTGAGATACTGAACAATGAATTTTCCTCCATATCTCCCTTAGTTACTGAAAATAGAAGATGGTTTTCACCGTTGATATCATGATATTTATCACTTTTATCCTCTAATGAGGTATCATTTTCATATTCCACCTTTCAGTTCCCATACTTGCCCTATGTTTTCCAAAATTTACATTAATCAGTTTTAGTCTCACTATTAACCTTATAATTTAGAGAGACCACATGTGTATTATGTTCAAAATTTGGCAACTCATCATCTTTTTCCTCCACCCTTTCCAACCAAATCTACTTGTATGGTATGTTTTTAAAACCCCAATATGGCAAATTGTACATGTTGCCTACCGATCTAATTTATGTCTTTGCTAATTGGTTTCTTCAACGTATGCACCCTCATTCACGAGCACGTCAGTTGTTGGTTGCACCGCACTTTCTACATGCAGAAAAGGATCGGAACTAAATGAATTGTTTGTGATATTGCAGAATACAATTTATTCCATATCTTCCTTCGTCGGTGCAAAAGAAAAAGACATTTACCAATTACAACATGTATATCATGAAATTTATCATTTTAATCCTCTAATGAGGTACCCTTTTCACAATCCACCTTTGTGTGCCCATCATTATTCTCTATTTTTCTAACATATATATCCCTCCATTTTGTCTCCTCTAATCTGAGTAGTAACTTTATCATTCGGATAGACAAAAATGTGTCTTCTCTTCAAAATTCACCACCTTGACATTCTTTTTCTCAGCCCTTTCCACCTCCTCCATGTCCACTCGTCAGGTATTTTTTTAATCCCGCCATCATACCAATGGTACATATGGACTCACCCAATTCCATTATCTGCCTTAACTTATTTCTCCTCTTCAATGTCTACACCCTCATTGACTGGTACGTCACGTGTTGTTTCCACCTCGCTTTCAAATCTATATCAAAGGATTAACACGTGAATGAATTGTATGAGCTATTGAAGAGAGAAGAGGAAGAAAGGAATGCAAACACAATGGGAGCTTGACGGCAAAACTAGAGACTGAACTATTGAAGTATGTGTTCAACACTCCCACCATTATAACTGTCTCGGCTCGTCCATGTTGTCCTAGGCTCTGAGCTACTCTAGCTCGGCACTATGTAAGGTGTTAAGCGGTATTTCGTCAAAATCTCATTTATAGTTTATTTTGTGATTTCTTGTCTAAAATGCATGCTACATTTTATATTAGAAATTATAAATTAACTATAAGTATTGGTGGGACACCACTTGCATCTCAAACTATGAGTTGATTATAATATTCCTAGTGCATTTATTCCTTATAATAGATGTTGTTTATAAACATGCATTCTACAATTGAGATAACACTCGAGATAAGCAACTGCTCTGTTCCACGGTACCACATAGGGGCCTCTCTGTCGAGCTCGCAAGGAGAAAGTGTGGAGGAGAAAGCAAAGGTGCCTCCTAGCTCCTTAGTAGTCGTTGTGACAAGATTCGTTCTTATCCACCCTAGAGGTACTCGAGAATGATTAGATATAGACATATCTCTACTTTGAGAAATTCAGCATGGTGATATATATAACTGGGAGTCTAGAGATTTTTTGTGAAAAATCTAAAAAAAAAGCTTGGCATTCGTGCATTACTAAACATGTCTTTACTAACAAATGCTTGCTAAAAAATATGTGATATTCATTCTTGGGAACTTTACAAAAACTCACAATAGTTTTTGCCATAAGAAACCCAAAAAATATTTTTATTCTCAGATACTTATACTTAATAAAGAATTTCCGATGTTTTTTATTAGCCATATTTTCTATCACCTTAATTTATCTTTTCCATTGAGATAATTCTTTGTCTTGAACAAAATAGAAATTGTTACTTTAATTGTTTTGTTAAACTTTGTACTTTTCCTGATTTACTCACCAACTATTGCCATTAAAAGTTTCATATTTTCTCAATTACTAAATGCACATAGTACGTCAACCATGATAATTGAAGGACAAAGAAATGAATTCTGAATTTGAAAGAAGCTATATAACTTTGGGTAACCAAACCAAAAATAAGTAAAATAGATTATGATGTTTTTTAATTTGTATCAACATATGGTAATTTAACTAACTACATAGTAAATCAACATAAACTAATATACGGAAAAAAAATACTTGTTCCGTTTGTGAGTTGACTTTGAAGAAAAAAAATCAAACACATGGGGACCTACACACCTCCCCTCCCCGTCAACTTTTGATTCAAGACGTATTAACCCATTTTAGCTTGGTTTTCTAGTAGAACACGGAATACTGCTGTGCAAAAGTGGTTTCATTTTTTTTTGTATGAACTTGTTATGAACATAATTAGGGAGTGATCGAGAAGGACATAAAGCAACCAAACCGGTGGTTGATACTATATATAAGATAAAACAAATTCAAATGTTATGTACAAATAGGTACCAAAGTATTGGTGCATAATTAGAAAATGTATCAAAATTCACAACTCATCCTTTGCATAAAGTGGTGAAAACATATGTGAATACTTACTTGGTTGTAGCCACCCACTCTAGTCACTTGTCTCCACAAACTGCACTGATGCAATAAATAAATTCTCAGTTAACCATAGTCATAGAATCTCATATGATTATGAAAAGGAGAGTAGCGTGGCACTAACTTGAGGTACTTCAAGCCTTTACCATATAACTTTGCTCGAATTCTATTAAATTTATTCTTGTGAAAAATTTCAATCCAATTCAATAAGGCTTCATGCTCCTCCTTAGTACCCAAATCTTCACTACTTTGGCTATAGTGAAACATAAATGAATTGTTTGAGATATATAATAATGAACTTTCCTCCATATCTCCCTTAGTTGGTCAAAATAGAAGATGGTTTCCACCATTGATATCCTTAATATCATGATATTTATCACTTTTTCCTCTAATGAGGTAGCATTTTCACATTCCACCCTTTGAGTATCCATACTTGTCCTCTATTTTCCAAATTTTACATTAATCACCTCTACTCTCACTATTAATCTTATCGTTCAGAGATATTACATCTGTATTTTGTCCAAAATTTAGCAACTCATCATCTTTTTCCTCAACCCTTTCCAATCAAATCCACTTTATGGTATTTTTTAAACCCTTCATCTGGCAAATTGTACACATGGCCTCCCGACCTAATCTCCGCCTTAGCTGATTTATTTTCTTCAATGTATGCACGCTCATTCATGGGTGCATGAGTTGTTGGTTCCACTGTGCTTTATACATGTAGCAGGAACATTATTGAATGAATTGTTTGAGATACTGAACAATGCACTTTCTTCCATATCTTCCTTCGTTGGTGCAAAAGTGACGTGGGGTTAACACGACAATGTCCATGGATTAAGGACTAGGGTTTTGGGGGAAACGTGTGTAGGTGGATTCAACAGCGAAGAGACAAGGAGAAGGCACAAATTTACCCTGGTTCGGCCCCTCCGTAGGAGGTAAAGACCTACTCCTGCAAGTCTGATCTTGATTGATGGTGTATTTTAGTGATTACAGCGATGGCTATGGTGTGTTTTCCTGAAGGCTTGATTGATCTCCCTGCTGGTGTCCCCTCCTAGACTTTATATAGTAGGCCAGGTCTCAGGTTGGTTTTTGCCAGGTTACAACAAGGTTACAAACCCTAGGACTCTTTCCTTCCTTAAATCGCACGCCAGGAGTAGACGGGCTTGTTGGGATTCCCACCGCCTTTAGCTTCCTGGGCTTCTCTTTGTCGGCTGCTGCCTCTTGGGCCCCTTGTTGGGCCAGACCAAGTATACCAACAGTGGAGACCCGCTAGGTCATGCCCACGTCAAAAAGAGCATGACACTTACCAATTATATCATGAAATTTATCACTTTATTCTCTAATGAGGTACCCATTACATAATTCACCATCGAGGGCCATTCATTATTCCCTAATTTTCCAGCATTCATATCCCCTCCATTTTCTCTTCTCTAGTCTCAGTAGTAACCTTATCATTCAGAGAGACCAAATGTGTCCTCTCTTAAAAAATTCACCACCTCAACATCAACTCTTCTCCATGTCCACTTGTCTGGTATTTTTTAAACCCGCCATCATAATAACAGTACATATGGACTCACCCAATCCAATCTCCACCTTTTAACTTATTTCTCCTCTTCAATGTCTACACCCTCATTAGCTGGTACATTAGTTGTTGCTTCCACCTTACTTTAAATTTGTATCAAAAGATTAACACATGCATGAATTGTTTGAGATATTAAACAATGCACTTTCCTCCGTATCTTTCATAATTAGTTAGTACACACAAAAATGGTATTCACACACGAAATCCTTAATATCATGATAATTATTGCATTTTCTCCTCTAATAAGGGACCATTTAAACCATCCATATTCGAGTTCCCACCCTTATTCTTTAATTTCTGATATGTATATCACTCCCTTTTGACCACTCTAGTACCAATACTAACAATATTATGATCCATAGATGCCAATTTCACCACCACATACTTTTACTCAACCTCTTCACTTGCGCGTCCACTTGTTCTGTGTTTTTTAAACCCACCATTTAATGAATTGTTCATATGGCCTCACCCAACCTAATCTCCGCCTCAACTTATTTCTCCTCATCAATGTATACCTTCATCAACGGGTAGACCATTTGTTGGTTCCACCTTGCTTCATATTTGTAGCAAATGATCAGACATGCAATAATTGTTTGAGATATGATCAATGCACTTTCCTCTCTATCTCCATTAGTCAGTGCAAATAGAAAGTGGTATTCACCACTGATATTCTCGATATCATGATAATTATCACTTTTATCCTCTAATCAGGCACCATTTTTAATATCCACTTTCAAGTGACCATCCTTGTTCTCTAATTTTTAAACATTCATGTCACTTACTTTGTATCTTATAGTCTCCATAATAATATCATTATCTAGAGATGCAAAATTGTTTGCAGCTTCAAAATTGACCACCTCGTCATCCTTTTTCTCAACCCTATACACACCCGCATCCACTTTTTTAGTATTTTAAACCCTATACCCGATCAATGGTACATGAACTAATATCCCCTTTTACCAATTTCTCTCCTTCAATGTCTACAACCTCATCCATGGGTACATCAGTTTTTTTTGCTTCCACCTCATTTCTCATATAAGCAAAGGGTCACTCTTACTTTTTTGCAACATATGTGTTTTCAGATCCATGAAACACCTTCAAATCCCAAGTTACCACAACTAAAATCACACCTTGTACTCAAATACCTAGATCTAGGACCTCACCACCCCTACGACCTTATGCCCCTTGCCTCACCTTCTACTCTAGCATTTCCATCTATGCCCCCTCCCACGCGAGGAAAAGGAGAGGTAGCCGTGTCACACCTCGTCTTGCTTCCCAGGAGCCGGGGCGCCACCTCTCTCCTTGTTGCTTTGCATTCTTAGTCGATCTTGCTTTCACTCTGTGATTTTCTGTTCAATGTTGTGGGGCTACATGTAAGATGTGAGGGAGGAAATGTCAAGAAAGGAAATGGCGTTTTCGGGCAAGAGAAAAGGGATTTGACTATTGTCCATATGTGAGGGAGATGTACGAGAGATGCATATGCTATGTTGAAAGATAAAAACAAGAAAGGGAAGTAAAAGTAGCATTTTTTAAGAAGTCACAAAACCTGAGTATTATTCACTCAAAACTCCACCATGACAACTCCCTTGCTATTCCATGTCATCCTATATATATTCAAAGTCAATGCATGTTTTATTTACAAAGAAAAATACTTCCTCTTCAGTAACAAAACAATTGAGGTAACATGAATATCTGGGTTGCTCCGATCCACATGACCACCCAACAATATGTGTGTACATATGAGACCATAAGGTATAAGGTGTGAAAACAAGTGGAACTTAGCTCCTGGTCAAATTCTCCATTCCTCCTAGATACATGATTCTACACCCTCTAATTACTTGACACCAAACAGATCAGCCAGTCCTTCACCGATAAGTACAATGGTGTTAGGCCATATCATAGGCGCCCGAGCACCGAGCTTAATGGATTTAGCGGAGAAACAAGGACATGCAAAGGCACCTCCATGTAACCCTAGTTTAAATAACCCAACATGCCATGTGTGAAACAAAGTGATTTCTATGAAATCCTCAAATAATAAAATATTTAACATTCATGTATTTCAAAATACTATTGATTAGTTATAAACACACAATGAAACAATGGTGTGTTACAATCTTTGATGCTCTTGGTGAACCACTGAGTTTTCATACCTTTCACTCTCGATTTCGACTTGCCGACATGGGATGTAAATAAGAGGGCATCCTAATGTTGAAATGTTGGTTGTGGGATCCGGAGAGATGGATATCCCGCATTTGTATGTAGTGCCGATGCCGCCGGACATGGACAGTGGAAGAGAGGCAATGAGCAGAAAAGAAGTGATACCGTTAGCAAATCAGAGGGAAGGAACAACACATTTATCACCAGAGAGGAAGATAAAAACCATGGCCGATAGATCTGAGCACAAACATGAGTAGAGATGTGCCGACGGTAGATGAGGAAAAGGATATAGTGCTAGACAACTGATAGTGCTAGACCGCTTGTATTGATGTTGTGCAATGTATTTTTATCATGAGGACATCGATAAATGTTAGAGAAATTCATTTTACCTCCTTTTCCGAAAGTAGTTGTCAATCGTTTGTTTCACGAGCTAGTTTAGTTTGTGTGCTTCCACAAGTACTTGGATGTGTCAATATGTGTGTGCTTCTTGTAGGAGTGTGATACGTCTCAAATGTATCTATAATTTTTGATGCTCCATGCTTGTTTTTACACCATTTGCCTTGTGTTTCGTTACACTTCGTGGCGTTTTTATGCGATTTCCGGAACTAACCTATTGACAAGATGCCACAGTGCCAGTTCCCTGTTTTCTGCTGTTTTTGTGTTTCAGAAAAGCTACACAGGAAATGTTCTCAGAATTGGACGAAACAAGTTCTAGAACTTCTATTTTTCCCAGACGAAGGACGAGGACCGAAAGAGAGCCGGAGGGGGGCCAGGGGCCAGCCTCACACCAGGGCGGCGCGGCCTAGCCCCTGGCCGCGCCCCCTATGTGTGAGGAGCCCCTGGCAGCCCCCTGACGATGCCCCTTCGCCTATATAAAGCCTCGGGACGGAAAACCCTAAAGGAGTGGGCGAAATTTCCAGAACAGTTCCGTAGCTCCGCCGCCGCCGCCGACGAATTTCGGGGGACATAATTCTCTGTTCTGGCACCCTGCCGGGATGGGGAAGTGCCCCCGGAGCCATCTCCATCGGTCTCCATCGCCGTCTCCGCCGTCTCCATCAACCTCACCGCCATCTCCATCAACCTTGCTGTCTCCTATGATGAGGAGGGAGTAGTTCTCCCCCGGGACTGAGGGCTCTACCGGTAGCTATGTGGTCCACCTCTCTCTCCCATGATGTGATCTTTATGTGATCGTGAGCTTTGTATCATGTTGAATAAGTAGATGCTACTCTTCATCATTATGTGTACTCTAGTGGTGTTATTAAAGTAATCTATTCCTCCTGCCATGGTGTAACGGTGACAGTGTGTGCATCGTGGTGGTACTTGGTCTAGGCTACGATTGTGATCTCTTATGGATTATGAGAATAATTATCACTATGATAGTATTGAAGTGATCTATTCCTCCTTTCATGGTGTAATGTTGACAGTGTGTGCACCGTGTTAGTACTTTGTCTAAGTTGTAATAATATTTATCTTGAGTTGTGATTTGATTTGGATATCTCTATGAGTGGTGTTTGTCAAGTACTTGATGAACTTTAAGGGGTGCTTCTGTAGCCACTACGCAATGATTAGTGTTATTCAATAGGAGAGTAATTCAGAGTAGCATAGTGAAGAGAAGTTATTTATTTGTTCAATTATGTTATATTTGTTGGGAGTGTGTCCACTAGTGAAAGTATGATCCCTAGGCCTTGTTTCCAAGCTTTGCACACCGTTTACTTGCTGTTTTGTTACTTGTTTGCTTGCTGCCATTTTTATTCCAGATTGCATTTACTAATTATAATCATCTATACCACTTGTATTTCACTATCTCTTCGCCGAACTAGTGCACCTATACATCTGACAAGTGTATTGGGTGTGTTGGGGACACAAGAGACTTTCTGTATCGTAATTGCAGGGTTGTTTGAGAGGGATAGCTTTGACCTCTTCCTCCCTGAGTTCGATAAACCTTGGGTGATCCACTTAAGGGAAACTTGCTGCTGCTCTACAAACCTCTGCACTTGGAGGCCCAACACTGTCTACAAGAACAGACGCGTGCGTAGACATCAAGCTCTTTTCTGGCGCCGTTGCCGGGGAGGTAAGGTAAAAGGTACTCACATCCTCCTGTGTGAGTGCTCGGAGTTATTTCCTTTAGATTCTGCAATTACATCTTTTTGTTTGTTGTTTTTATTTTCACTAGTTAGGCTTAATGGAAAATAAAGAGTTCTTTAGTCTTTTTTCTGAGTTTAGATTTGAAGAGAAAATTGAAAAACCTTTGGAGCTTATTTCGCATAGCAATGTTATTAGTACGAATGCTTTGAATCCCGTTATTGCTAATGCTATAGAAAAGTCTAAGCTTGGTGACGAGGGTTAACTCGACAAATGTCCTAGATGAAGGACTTAGGATCGGGGAGATAGGGCGTCGGATGAACTCGATGGTAAAGTTAGTCGAAATAGGTGTGTATCGAAAGTAAACTCGGGTGTTCAACCTGGCTTGCTTTCAATCTGCCCTACCCCGTCCCCTCCTGGCCCCTATATATAGGTGGCCAGGTCTCGAGGATCGGGTCGGGTTCGATACAGATTACAAATATCGACATACGGTAATAACTCGTATTCGACTATCATTACAGTTGGGCCTAGCTTAACGGGCCTCAGGGGTACTCAACTAACGGGCTCTAGTAATTATACCCTTGTCAGTAGCCCCTGAGATTCTACCAGAATTGCAGATTCAGGTTGAATCTCTAATCTTCAAATCTTCGACTTGGATAATTCTTCGTCTTCTTCAAATCTTCGACTTGGTCTTTCGACTTATGATAATGATAATTCGCTCGCAAGGGGTCTCGATGAACAAGCCTGACAACTCTGACGGATCAAGAGGTCAGTTAACTGCCGGAACAGATACTTGTCACCTACTTCAAATTCAATCCCCTTGGACTTGAATTCGGGATACCGGTCAAACTCACTATTTTGCCTCATTTAGGACTTACAAAAAATGAGTCCCAGTGGTTCTCAGGGTACCCAGTGCGTCCACCAGGATTTTCTTCGCGTCGTAGACACGGATACATACCAGCAGAGCGCATCCATGTGCATATACTAGGCCACACATGACGGATCCCGGGGTCTTACCTTCGTGATAAATCACGGCATTCGAGTTTCGTTGCGATAACGCAACTCGAGAATCTTATGTCGCAGTCAAAGTTTGACTAAAAATATTCGGGTTTCTACAACCATAAAACTCGCTCCCGATGGGAGTAATTTCTCTTCAATTTGTCGACTACGTAGTCGAAGTTTTGTATGCTTATCCTTCTGCAATTTCAATATTGACTATTTCATCTCTATCGGGTGCGCGCTCAGCGCTCCCGATGGGAGTAGCCCCCGAGGCTATGTTTGGCAACTTGTAGTCAAGCATAGGCTCAAAGTTCAGCTCTTCTTTCTATTGTGGACCTTTTACTATTCGACGAGCCCCCGAGTCCAAGTCGAGGTTTCCATATCACGCGATCATAGTCTCCTGTCTTGTTTTTCTTTATTGATATTATCGTCTGCTGTATGCAGAATTTAACTCCTACTTAAAATTTGTTTGTGGGCTGCACTGTAGCACGGGGGCCCAATAATACGCGCTTATAAATAAAGCACCATCTGGTAAGGATAAAAACCCTAATCAGATCCTTTCCTCCGCCGCATCATCTTCTCTCCTCCATCTAGGGTTTTTCTGAGGTTTCCCTCTCGCACTCATGGCAGATGCTGCAGGCTCCCGTCTGAACCTTGGTTCCCCGGCGGCACCACGAGGTCGAGGTCGCCCTCACGGTAGCAAGAACAAGAACACCGCGCCGGCCGTCGCAGGAACTTCGTCAGATGCTCCGGCTAAGCGCCGTCCCGGCCGCCCACCTGGTAGCAAGAACAAACCCAAAGTGACTAACATCACTCCAGGTCCAATCGCTCCTCCATCTGTTGCTCCAGCTGCTCCTGCTGCACTTCCCCGTATCTTTTCTTTCCTTTGCATTGCCATGGCGCAGTGCCGTGAGATTCAGCGCTTGCCGCTAGATTTCACGAAGTTTATGGATGGCCGCGAACTGCGAGAGGCGGTTCTTCGTGAACAGTCTGGTGGTGGCATCCCCTATGAGGTGGAGGTGTGGTATGATGGCGACGGCGAGCAGTACTTCAGAGGTGGCTGGTCGCAATTTGCTGAGGACCACGACATCCATCAAGGCTTCATCATGGCCTTCGACTTCCACGTCGGTACGTCGAAGTTTGACGTGAAGATCTATAATGGCACTCTTTGCCAGAAGAAGTATGAAGCTTGAAGCCCTCTTTTATTAGGATTTGTTATCCATGTAATTTCGTTTGACAATGTCCTTCCTGCAATGATATTTGCAATAAATATTCGTACTTTATGTCGATATCGTTTACTAGTACCATGAGAACAAGTCATGTTCTGAGATATGCTTTCCATATGTCGGGTTCTTTGCGAACCAATAAATGTAAGGATGATATCGGGTTCTTTTTATGAACCAAGTTCTCTCTGTATTTATCGGGTTGTGTAAACAACCTTATAGTGAAGGAAAACCTCTCCATCTTGTCATAACGATTTTTTCGTACGACCCAGGGGTTGAAGCCCCCCGAGCGGAGAGGTAACACGAGAATCGTACAATTTTGTCGAGTTCAACCCAAAGAACCCGACCTGTGGCCTCATGTTCTGGGTCCAGAAGGTTAACTCGAATATATTGATATCTCTATACTTAGTCTACGCGTAAAAACGTCGTAGCTGTTCTGCATTCCACGGGTTGCTTTCGTCCTTCCCAGTCTTCTTGTCTTGTAGTCGATATGCTCCTCCTGGTATTACTTCCGTGACGATGTAAGGTCCCACCCACGGGGATTCCAATTTCCCATGGCTATCTTGCCTGAGTCGCAAAACGAGGTCTCCTACCACAAAGGATCGTGGACGAACTCGACTACTATAGTAGTTTCGTAAGCTTTGCTGATATTGCGTAGCCCTTTCTAATGCTTTGTCTCTTGCTTCATCTAGCGCATCGACGTCGTCTTGCAATGCTTCTGTCGATGTCGCCTCATCATATGCCGTCACTCTTGGAGCCTCGTGTGTAACCTCGACTGGAAGCACGGCTTCTGCGCCATGGACCAGGAAGAAAGGAGTTTCTTGAGTTGCTGCATTAGGCGTAGTTCTTAGACTCCAAAGAACGGAGGGCAATTCTTCTACCCAAGCGCTCTTGGCTTTCTCGAGAGGTGCTAAAAGCCTCTTTTTTATTCCACTACTTATCAGGCCATTGGCTTTTTCGACTTGCCCGTTTGTCTTCGGGTGCGCCACAGATGCGAATTTAAGCTTGATCCCCAGTCCTTCGCAGTAACTTTTGAATTCTTTTGAAGTAAAATTCGTCCCATTGTCTGTGATAATGCTGTGTGGTACACCAAAACGAAAAACTATCGACTTGATGAAGCTGATTGCTGCTGTAGAATCTTGAGTTGTTACTGGAGCTGCTTCCACCCATTTGGTGAATTTATCGACTGCTACTAGCATGTAGACATGCCCTCCTGGCCAAGATTTGTGCAGCTTTCCCACCATGTCAAGACCCCATTGTGCGAAGGGCCAGGATAATGGTATTGTTTGTAGCTCCGCTGCTGGTGCGTGCGGTCTGGATGCAAACCTTTGACATGCTTCACACTTTCGAACTATATCTTTTGCGTCATCGATGGCTGTTAGCCAATAGAATCCCGCTCGAAAAGCTTTTGCCGCTATTGCTCTGCTGCTGGCGTGATGGCCACATACTCCGCCGTGTATGTCTTTCAATATCGTTTGCCCTTCCTGGGGTGTGACACAGCGTTGTAAAACGCCTGTAATGCTTCTCTTATATAGTTTTCCTTCAATCATGACAAACGCTTTCGCTCTTTGAGTTATCCTCTTAGCCTCTACTGCATCTTCTGGTAGCTTTTTATTTATCATGTACGCGAGATATGGCTGCATCCATGTTTCTTCTATCATCATGACCTCCTCTGGCTCTGTCATAGCCCCCGAGCCTGCCGTGGTAGTCGAACTTTTAGCACTTTTTATTGACCTTTCCGCTATTTCTTCCCAAAATACTCCAGATGGTACGGGTAAGCATTGTGATCCAATATTTGCTAAAGTGTCAGCTTCCTCATTGCTATTCCTGCTGACGTGAGAGACTTCGCATCCATCGAACGTTCCTTCTAGATAATGGTACAAATTCTTGTAGGCCATCATGTTGTCATTGATTGTGTCACACCTGTTCATAACTTGCTGGACCACAAGGTTAGAGTCTCCAAATATCTTTAGGCGAGTTGCTCCACAAGCTTTGGCCATCTTCATGCCGTGCAACAAAGCCTCGTACTCCGCTTCATTGTTAGAAGCCTGCGGGAAGCTCATCCTTAAGACATACTTTAGTTTGTCGCCGTGAGGCGATATTAATACTACTCCTGCGCCTGCTCCTTGGACTCGCTTTGAACCATCGAAGTACATTGTCCAAGTACTCGATAAATCTGGTGGTCCCGTGCTTTGCAACTCGAGCCACTCTGCTGTAAAATCTGGCAAAATTTGTGACTTGATCGCCTTCCTTTTTTCGTACGTGATGTCCATGGGAGATAACTCGATTCCCCACAAAGAGACACGGCCTGTTGCTAAAGGGTTGTTCAATATGTTCGATAGTGGCGCTTCATTTACCACTATAATTGGGTGCACAGTAAAATACTGTCGTAATTTTCGTGCAGTGGTGAAGACACTGTACGCCAGTTTCTGATAATGCGGGCACCTCCGTTTGGTTGGAGATAGCACTTCACTGATGAAATATACCGGTCTCTGGACGCCATGAGCTTTGCCTTCTTCACTTCTTTCGACTACTAGAACTGTACTTACCACCTGATGGGTTGCGGCGATGTACAGTAGTAGTGGCTCTTTTTCTTTAGGTGCGACCAGCACTGGCGGCGTGGAGAGCACTTTTTTCAATTGCGCAAACGCTGCGTCTGCTTCTTCTGTCCACTCAAATTTGTCGTCTGACTTCTTCATAAGTGCATAAAAAGGAAGCACCTTCTCCCCTAGTCGAGCAACGAAACGACTTAATGCCGCGACTCGTCCTGCTAATTTCTGTACGTCGTGGAGTTTCGTGGGTTTCCCCATTGTTAGAATTGCTTGAATTTTCTCTGGATTTGCCTCTATTCCTCGCGCTGATACCAAGAATCCCAAAAGTTGCCCTGCTGAAACTCCGAAGGAACACTTTGTCGGGTTCAACTTAAGCTTGAACTTGTTCAGGTTGTCGAAGGTTTCTGCCAAGTCGCTGATTAAAGATTTCTCCTCTCTTGTGGTGATGACTACATCGTCAATGTAGACTTGTATGTTGCGCCCTATTTGGCTTCCAAGGCAACTTTGCATCATCCTTTGATAAGTCGCCCCTGCATTTTTTAGGCCGAATGGCATCACTTGATAGCAAAACACCCCATACGGTGTGATGAAAGCCGTTTTTTCCTCGTCCTCTTTCTTCAGCTTGATCTGGTTGTAGCCAGAATATGTATCCAAAAAGGAAAGCCTTGCGCAGCCCGCTGTTGAATCGATTATTTGATCGATGCGGGGTAAAGGAAAGGGATCCTTTGGACAATGCTTATTGAGAGATGTGTAGTCGACACATACTCTTTGTACGTCTGTGTTCTTCTTGGGTACTAATACTGGGTTCGACACCCAACTCGAAGTTTTGATTTCTCTGATAAATCCAGCATTTTCTAATCTGTGCAATTCTGACGCCATTGCCTTCCTCTTGGGTTCATCGAATCGTCGCAGAGGTTGCTTGACTGGTTTCGCCTTGGGATCTACGTTTAGTGCGTGCTCGACGAGTTCCCTGGGGACCCCTGGCATGTCCGATGGACACCAGGCGAAGATTTCCCAGCGCTCACGGAGGAACTCGACGAGCGCGCCTTCCTATGCGGGATTCAAGTGAAAGGATCACACGGGCGACTAGAGGGGGGGGGGTGAATAGGTGCTACACAAAATTTTACCTTTTTCAATTTTGGGCTTGACACAAAGTAAATTCTCTAGATGTGCAACTAGGTGAATTTCCAACGTGACAAGCAAGCAAGTGAACAAGTAAACAAGTAAGCAAGTAAGCAAGTAAGCGAGTTCGGGTAAGAAATAACCGAGGAGCGGAGACCGGAGACACAAGGATGTATTCCCGTAGTTCCTTCCCTTTGAGGGGAAGTACGTCTACGTTGGAGAGGTGTGGTGACACGGAGTCGACCAACGCCACGGAGGCTCACCTTATTCTCCGGTGAGCAAGCCACGGAGGCTAGCTCGTTCCACTAAGCGGTGGTATTGGGGGAACTCACTGAATCCCTTACACGGAGATTGGGGCACACATCCACAACTGAATTGGAGGCTCCCAAGAAAGCCACGGAGGCTAGAATCCACAAAGACTAGAGAAATCTCGAATCAAACCACCTAGTGTTTCCAAAGAACCACTAGGAGCAAATCCCTCAAACAAACGGAGGGGAAAAAGAAATTCCTTCGGTGGAGATGTAGATCGGGACCTCCTCCTTTGATCCTCCAAAGATCTAAGACTTTGGATGGTTGAAGGTGGAGATCTTGAGATGAGGTTGGCTCCAAATAGTGTCTTGTTCTTGATGAGGACGAGCAAGCTGGGGAAGAAGAGAGGAGGGGGTATAAATACCCCTTCCCGAAATGTATCCGTTGCAGTCCCCAGGGGCCGGATTATCCGGCCCAAACTTGCACCGGATAATCCGGTGGCCGGATAATCCGGCCCACTTCTGGAACAATCCGGCCCAAAAATCCGGCCTTGAATCTGGGTGACGCGCATCCTGGATCTTCTGGTCCTTAGTCGTTTTCACCGGGGGGGCGGATTATCCGGCCCAGATTTGGAAAAATCCGGCCGAAAAATCCGCCCCAAGATCTGGGTGACGCGCATCTTGGAACTTCTGGTCCTTAGCCATTTTCTCGGGGGGGGGGGCGGATTATCCGGCCTAGATTTGGAAAAATCCGGCCGAAAAATCCGCCCCAAGATCTGGGTGACGCGCATCTTGAAGCTTCTGGTCCTTAGCCATTTTCTGTGGTGGCCGGATTATCCGGCCCAGTTTTGGAAATATCCGGCCGAAAAATCCGGCCAAACTTTCTGCACAAAAGCATTGGTGAAATGTCCTGGTGTTGTCAACTAACACACAAAACTAGGGAGGCTAGAAAATGCCCTAACAATCTCCCCCTTTTTGGTGTTAGATGACAACACTAGGATTTACAATAGTAAGATCAAATAAGCAAGGGAGCTCCCCCTGAAGATTTGCATAAGTTCAAATGAAGCTCCCTCTAGAGATAAGAAAAGTAAGCAATGTAACTAAAACAAGTTTCACAATAGCAATTCTAGAGAAAGTTCACCAAGCACATGATAACAATAAGTTCAACTGAGAAGTTCATGAGCAAGAAAAACTGAAAACAGCTCCCACACCAAAACCCAACGAGAAGACCTACTAGAACAACTTCTCCCCCTTTGGCATCAAGACACCAAAAAGGGACAAGAGCATACTACACGCCCCAAGAAGTCACTCAAAGTCGTCGTCGTCCTCGTCCTCCTCATAGTCCTCCTCCTCTTCATCATCTTCTTCAAACTCTCCTTCCTCATCCTCTTCCATATCCTCTTCCTCTTCATCTTCATCTTCATCTTCATCATCAACACGAGTGGTGCAACCAACATAGAGAGCCTTCTCCAACGCCCCCCAGTCATAGGTCTCGGAGTGCCACTTGTTGTAGGCAATGGGAGGGGCAGGAGGAGACAAGGCAGCTTGGTCCCCACTAAGCTTATGAAGAATCTCACGCTGAGTATCAAGGATGGACTTGCGCTCACAATAGGCATCATAGTTCTCACGATGTATCTCCACCTTCATGCAAAGAACATGCTTCTGAAACCAGCTCAATTTCCTCACTCTCTTGGGCACATCCTTGGACACAAACTTGCCACGGGGCACACTAGAACGGGCATCTCTCATGAAGGAATCGGGACCAAAAGGAGCTGGAGCTGGCTTGTTCTGCTTCACATAGAGCTTCTTGACCTTGTGAGACACACACTTACTGCTGAAATCCTGACCCTTGCAAGTATCAATGATGAGCTTCATGATATAGGGAGCGTACGGAAGAGAACCCCTGCTGACCATAGCATCGTACATCTCGTTGAAGATAAAATCCATCACATCAAGAGAGAAATCTGCATCTGGGTCGGTAGACGTGGCACAAGTATGAGAGAAGATAAGGAGATCCACCAAGGAGCTCCTAATAGCATCATTGTTCCCTCCACTTGGAGCAATATTCTCCCTGAAGATACGCACCAGAAGATCATACGGAGACCTCAAACCAGCAGCTTGGCCAGGAACACCACCAGGTTCATATAGATCACAAAGCAGATTCTTGTCAACAGGAAGCGGAGTGTGAACCCGGTGACCAACAGGATTCGTCGGGCCATCAAAGGAGAAACCCAACAGAGAAGCAAACCGGACAAAGGAAGACTGACAGAAATGAGTCCCAGTCATCCACTTGAAAGTCCTGGCCTCATCAGCTTCAAAAGCCAAGGTAGCATAAAACTGCACTATGAGCTGAGGATCATAATCACACTGAACAGTCAACAAACCAGTGAGGCCTAGCCTCTCCACAACCTGAACAGCTGGAACAAAGTACTCCTTCGACTTCAGAAAAGTGAGATCGAGGGGATGCATCGGACGAATGGGCTTACTCATGGGAGCAAAGATATCCTGAAAGATGTACAGCTGCTCTGGACACCAGAAACAATGGTCTTCAATGTGAGTTGCCCTCTGCTGATTGGCGTACCAATCCTTCTGCCTCAGAGCTGAGTAGGAAATCTGACTCATCTGCTTGTAGTTGACACGAGGTTCCTTTCCCTTGTTGGCTCGAGCAGCCCTCTTAGCGGTTCTCTCAGCAGCCTTAGCATCCTTGGCTGCCTTGACTTTCCGGACCGCAGCACGCTGTTTTGTCCGGATGGACACCTCATCTTCCAAAATACCATCTTCATTGTAACGGAGGTAGCGAGGACGACTCCGCTTGGCTGGACCGGCACCTGTGAAGAGAATAGGTAGGGAGCATGGTGATGAGGATGCACACAAGTTCCAGAAACATACACTAGAGTGATGAACATAGCAGAGGAACGCATGACATTGATGAACAAGAGAAGAGAAAATAAGACAGCATATACCAGGCCGGATTATCCGGTCCAAAACTGGGCCGGATAATCCGCCCCCTGGCAGAATTTTCTCAAATCTTGCCCTAACAAGTCAAAAACGTAGATCGGCTAGGTGCATCACTAAAGTATATCACAAGGCCTAAGGAGAAATCAACGGGAACAACTAGACTCCAAGAACTAGGCAAAAATAAATCTCACAAGAACTTCACCACTAGGGCTAGGAGATGCGAAATTTACCCTCATCCATTGGAGGAACTGCTTGGAGGAACTTGTTCCCGAGAAGGAGGAGAACACGAGCCTTGAAGATCGGCCGGATCCGGCGGCCGGCGAGGCGCCGGCGAGCAAGAGGAGAGGCAGGCGGCGGCGGTGGAGATAGAGGGGGTGCGGAGGTGGAAGAACTGCCAAAGTGGCCAGTTCACCCCGCGCCCCCCTTTTATATGGACTGACCGCCGGACCGGATTATCCGGCCCAAACTTGGACCGGATATTCCCGGCCCGGATAATCCGGCCCAGAAGTGGCCCGGATAATCCGGCCTGGAACTC
>QXEO01000783.1:0-20827 GCA_007115705.1 Dactylis glomerata | reverse complement strand
AACCTCAGACGCTATCATGCGCAGAAGGTAAATCCAAGGAGATTCCAAGAGGGAGATCTAGTACTCCGGCTAAGGCAAGGCACAGAAGGCCGGCATAAGTTAACTCCTCCATGGGAGGGGCCATTCATTGTGAGCAGAGCTCTGCACAATGATGCTTATTATCTTATAGATGCGCAGGCCCCCAGGAAGGACAAGGCGGACAGGTCGGGAGAAGAAACCAAGAGACCATGGAACATAGCCCTACTCCGCCCCTTTTACTCCTGAGCAGCACAATGTATGTATTTCCATATTTTTCTTGGTGTGCCGGCGCTTTACGCCGGCACAAGACTAATGAATGAAATGCCGGTATCCCGAAGAGAGCGGGCACTGCCTCCGAGATATATCGTTGTTTATTTTCAGTTTTTGTTAAATGCCGGCTGGCTTGATTTGAATGTTTCCTATGTCGGCCTAGTAATGTGTCGGCAACAAAGGCCGCTCTTCGACTCAGCTGCTGTCCGAAACCCAGCTTCATGGCTAGCAAGAGTAGATGCACGAGATTGTCGACACATGGAAAACGGCTAAGGAAATGTAAAGCAAGCGAACCGACATTTATGTTCCTGCTAAAGTTAAAAATTGAAATGTCGGATGATTTGAAGTCTAAGTTTCAAAGTTAAAGTACTGTATGTTCAATGAAGCAACCTTGAGACTCATACGTCGAAAGCCAAGAAAGGTAGACAAGTAGCCAAGGTTGTGAAGTTGAGGAAACAGGAAAAAAAACTCGGTGACTTAGCCAAAAGATGATCCGGCATTAATAACAAGCAAACCAAGATAAAACTTGTTCAGGTAGCAAAGCAAAGGAAATTAAACGTATATCTTACAACTACACCCGGCATTCCGGGGATCTGATAAAACTTAAAGTTTTTTTGTGCTGCAAAGTCAAGGAGCAGGGGCAGAAGCAGAGCCGCCGGCTGGTGGAGCTGTAGCAGTAGAAGTGTCGGCTTCAGGAGTGCCGGACCCAGCAGATGGAATGGAGCCATCACCTCCGCCCGGGACAGATGCCTGTTCCGGAGCATCAGTGTCGGCTCCTTCAGCTTCCTCTTCATCTTGGCTAGAGTCGGAGCCCTCAGCATCAGCAGCATCCTTGGCATCGTCTGCTGTCTTTTCCGGCTCATAGATGTCCCGGACAAAGGCATCGGTGTCGGCATAATCCACATAACTGTGGGCCAGTTCCCGCCGACGCCGGATGTGTTCCGGATCCGTGGTCCAGATGGATCCTTCGCGCACAGTGCGCAAAGTCTCCAAGTCAGCCTTTTCATACCAGGAGAGGAAGTAGCTGAGAGCTTCATCAGCTCCTACCCTCGCGCCGGAATCCCGCCATTCCCGGAGGCGAACCTTGGCAAGCTGCAGATCATTGCCGAGATCAACAGGATCAGTGGGCGTCCTTTGTCCCGGCCAGAGGGCAGAGAATGCCTCCTGGGCGCCATAAAAGAGTTCTTCTGTGTAGAGGGTCATGGCGTTCTTCCGGGATTGCAGGGCCAACAGCTGCTCCGACATGTCCCAGTTGGCCGAGTCAACCAGAACACCCCGGGATTCTCGATCCAACTGCAGAGCCCTCTCAACGTCTTCGACGGAAGCGGGAAACATGTCTGAGAAATAGAAAGCATGTTAGCAAAAGAGTATGCGCCGGCGCAAAGGTTATGCCGGAAAATGTCATGATATGTCGGGCAAGCTGAAGGAAAAGGATTTGAAGCTTACGGGCGAGGTCAGCATTGAGCTGGGCAACTGTAACTTCCCATTTTGTTGCTTCCTCCTTCAAACTGGACAGTTCGGCATGGGCAGTGGAGGCATCAGTCTCGGAAGCAACGAGCAGGTCCTGGGTCTTCTTCAGTTGGCCCTCCCTCTGTTCCTTCTCGTCCAGAAGCTCGGTGATCCGGCCCTTCAGCTGCTCTATCTCGGCCTTGTGAGCGGCATCCCGGTCGTCCAGTTGCTTGGCCACATCCACTGAGGGCATACAGTCCTGGTGGCGTGCTTCCAGTCCAGCCTTCTCATCTGAAAAGATTTGAAGTCAAAATAATGGGAAGATAGAAAACAGAGACAAGAGATAAAGGATTTGAAGTATAAAGTGCCTATTTGGGTGACAGCGGGATCCGGCATACCTGTCAGCTCCTTGACCCTCTTGAGAAGCTCGGCGACTTGTTCTTCAGTGCCAGCTGAAGAATGTCAGCACAAGGTTATGTGTCGGCAAGAATAGTATTGCAAAGTAAAAGAGGAAAGATATCCGGCATATAGCGGTATGTCGGCGAAGATTACCTTTCTTGGACAGCTCCAGCCGAAGCTTGCTATGCTCGTCGGATAACTTCCGGTGCTCGCACACCAAGTCGTGGAACATGTCGGCGCGCGTATTGTTCATGCGCTGCAAAAGTGTTAGGATTTGAAAGGTTATGAGAAAAGTCTAGCATACCGGTACAGTTGAAGATCATATAAAGTATTCATGCTGTTGGAGACCCGGCACAGGTGCTGCGCACCTATCCCGGCTCTCGGTGACTAGGATTTGAAGCTCGGATCGAGCTCATGTGTCGGCAGATAATTCAAGAGCAGCTAACTAAAAGAGTATTGGAAAATCCCGGATGTCCGTATCCCGGACAGCCGACATTTTCGGGGACTGGGGATATGTGTATAGGTAGAGAAGACTTACGTTGGTGGCATCGGCCAATTGGTGAAGTCTCTGCTGGAGGCTGAGGAGCTCGCAGGCAATCGGAATGGGCTTCGCGGCCAGGATATCCAATGGATTGCCAGTGCCCGAGGCTTCGGCCATCTTCTTGCTCCTAGAATCCGCTGTGTCCATGTTGCCGGCGTCATTCCACCTGACACAGTGCTCCTTGAGAGACCCAAGGCTTTGGTCACTCTTCGTCTCCAGGGGGACGCGGCCCTCAAGTTCCGGCGTGTCGAAGAAGTTGCGCCGGTAGCCAGGCTGGGTTGCTGCCCTGCCAAGATGCAGGGCCAGGGCAGAGCTGGGCCGGGACGCTGCTTTGGAGGGAGCAGTGGCGGCAGATGGTGTGCCGGACTTGGCGGGCCGGATCTTGAAAGTGCCGGACTTGACCGGGGCAGAGGTCTTGTCCGGGATGAGGGTCTTGGCCGGAGCAGCGGTCTTGGATGGTGCTGGAGTCTTCTCAGTAGAGGGAGTCTTGGGCGCGGGTTGTTCCGGCGCGGCCGGTGCAGCTTGGCCAGCAGAGGCAGGTTCCGGAGTAGTCCGGACTTCCGGCGCGGCAGGGCCTTTTCCTTTGTCATCTATGATGGCGCTCTTGTTGCTTGCGCCGACATCTTCAGTTGTGCCGGCGTCGTTGGTGGGCGCGCCGGAGTTTGGGGCTTCTTGGTGGGCTCCTGTGTCCATGTGGACATCAGAGGCCGAAGGTTCCTGTTGAGCCCCCAAGTCCATGTGGACGTCGGGGGCAGAGATATCTTGTTCCGGCGGAGGATCGTCCTTCGCCGGGGAGGTGGTCTTGTCAGGCGCAGGCGAAGATGCCGGCGCCGGGGAGGTCGTATGACTGGCAGAGGGTATGTTGGAGGTAGCAGGGGCCGCTGGCTTGGTAACCTTCGGGCCGCCACTCGAGCCAGAAGCTTGTTCCGGCGCAATAGGAGCTCTGAAAAAGAGAAAACACCAAGTCAGTAATCAAAGCAAGAGATATGCTGGAGGAAGTACAAAGAAAAGAAACTTACCCCGCGGCAACAGGCCTCTGTTTCTTTGGGATAGGCACGCCAACCTTCTGCCTCTTCTGCTGCTGAGGTGTGTCGGGCTGGGGCTTCACGCCTCGCTTCCGGCCGGTACGTCCGCCGGTGGAAGGAGGTCCCTGGTTCAGAGGGGCGGCGTCGACAACCATGTCGTCCGGGATAGCTGAGGACGGCATTGGAAAGGCATAAGCAAAGGATGCGGGAGGAAAGGCATATGCAAGTGGCATCGGGTCATAATACGTCAGGATCTCCTCGTCAGAAGCACCCTCACCCCGGCCTTGAGTGAAATGCCGGGATGAAGAGGCCTTACCCACGGCAGAGGCAGCACGGGTGTTCCGGGGCAGCTTGTCCCAGTGATCCGGATCTTCAACATCCGCAGCAGTGCGGTCTGCCGCGATCTTGATCCGGGAGTTCTCCATACCCTGGAAGCTGAACTTCTGCATAATGCAAAGTAAATTGGTCAGAAGCAAGAAATATGCCGGTGCAAGAAGTATGTCGGATCAAGCATTATAAGTATGTCGGTAAATAAATTTGTGTCGGCTTAGTTGTCTATGAGCCGGACAGAGATTTTGTGTTGGCCGAGATATTTTACCGTTGGGGCGGGCCGATCCCGGCTATATGGTTCAAGTCCCCAGGCAAAGGTGGCCTGAGAGGACTTGCAGACGTCCTTGATCCGCCGCAGAATGTCGGCCGGAGTCAGCTCATGTGTAGAGTGCCGGGTGGGGTCCATGGGCCCGCTCATCTGGCAGATTTTATGTGACCGGCGCTGCAGAGGAGAGACGCGCCGGCTAATAAAGCATGCCACCAGATCTTGAGGGGTAAGGCCGGCATCCCAAAGCTCACCCTTAACCCGGTGGAGCGCGTTCACCGGCATCACCGAGTTCTTCGGGTTGTAAGTCCAATTCTTCATAGCCAAGGGTGGCTCGTCCACAAATGGCGGCAGGTTGAGCAGATCCTCATCAGTGGTGTTCTTGACGTAGAAGAAGCTTTTCTGCCACTTCTTGCAAGATTCGAGGAGTTCCACCTTGGGGAAGTCCGAGCCCTTCCGGGACATGATGGTGGCCGCGCCGCAAAGGGTCATGGGGCGGTCCTTCTTCTCCTGGGCCGTCTCCGGCGGGTCGTCCTTGCTCCGGGGCGGTTCTTGGACAACTTGCTTCCGCAGTTGGAAGTACTTCGCCCAGGCTTGGGAGAAGGGATCTATGCCGGCGAAGCCTTCGCAGAATGCGGCGAAGGCAGAGAGGATCATAACCGTGTTCGCCGGGATATGGTGAGGCTGCAGGTCGTAGGTGTCGAGGATGTCCCGGAAGAAGTCTGACGCCGGCAGGCCGAAACCCCGCTCGAAGTGGGCAATGAAGACGACTCGTTCGCCGGGTTCAGGTGCCGGCGCAGTCTCTCCCGCAGGTAGCCGGCATGCCACCCCCGCCGGCACTCTCCTAGTGGAGGTGACCCAGGATATGTCGGCCGGGGTAACCTCCGACCCCTCCCAGCCGGAGCGTCCTTGGACCCGGGCCGAGTTATCCTCCTCTGAGGCCGAGGTACCCATCATACTTGAAGAGGCCATCTGGACGGCCGGAACAAGGCGTGATAGCCGGAGTCCCGTGATGTTATTCCTATCAAGGCCGGAGAAAAGAGGGAGGTTAGTCTCTCCGGCATACTGCTCTCACCAAGGTTAGCAGAAATAGAAGATCTACCAAGGCAGTTAAAACTGGAGATAAACATGGGTATAATGCCTACGGAAGAACAGCTATGAACTACCGAAGAATATCACTGGCAATGCTAATCGAGTCAGGGAGACATCAAGCAGAGAAACTGCCGCAGATTCAAGTTAGCAATGCTATCGTGGTGTAGCTACAGAGAAGCAGGAGAGATGAAGAACAAGAACAGAGAAAGAGGAACTCACCGAAGCTAGGCCGGCGGCAATGGAACGGCGGCGAGCGTGCAGAGGAAGGTCCGATCTCTCAGCAATGTCGCAGAGAGGAGCGGCGGCGTCGTCGACGATGGAGCCGGACGTCGGCAAGCGGAGGCGCCGGCGTGCAGGTGGGCGACGGCGGCGGCTTTCCTTCTCTGTTCCTCGGTCTGGCGGTGAAGCGCAAAGGGCAGCGGAGCGGAAGAAGAAGAAGGCACTGGGGGGTAAAAAGAGCAAGTTACCCCCACCCCCGTATTTATACCGAAGAGGCCAGGGTCGTGGGGATCGTGGGAGTGTTCCACTACCCCGACCGTTTCTGCGGTGAGTTGCCACGTGGCGGCACGGAGTGGGGCGGCGGTTCCTGTAACCGTGCCACTAGGCCATGATGGCGAGGAGTAACTGCACTGTGAACCGTCACATCGTGTGACCGTTCGAGGTGGCAGAGGAGTTGCAAGTTTCGATGCAAACTGTCAGGCTTGGCTTCTTAAGGAAGTCTCGTCTATATGCCGGCATAGCTGCGCGGAGAATAAGCTCCGTACGGAATACCCTCAGGCCGGTCGGATTAAACTTTTGGAGAAGGAACGATGGCCGGTATATGGCTGCATGTCCCGGTATCTAATCTGATCGTCGGGATATAATGGAGAACCGGGGTATAATGAAAAAAGGTATGTTGAACCTGTCAAGGCTCCACAGTTATGTCAATAGCGAAATGCCGGGTGGGATTGAATCTCGGGAAGATCCCAGCTTGGACAATGCATCGGCTGCATCGTTCTGAGCCCGGAGAACGTGCCGGAACTCACAACCTTCAAAGTAACCACTTAACTGCTGCACCAGGAAACGGTATGATGCCATGTTAGCATCATGCGCGTCCCATATGCCGGAACACTGCTGAATCACTAAGTCAGAATCACCGAAGCACATAATCCGGCGAATTCCTATGTCCTTAGACACCTTCAGGCCATGCACAAGTGCCTCATATTCCGCCACATTATTTGATGCTGCAAAGTGAATCTGCAGGACGTATCTCAGCTGGTCATTCTTTGGTGAACTGAGAACTATGCCGGCACCCAAGCCATGGATTGTCTTGGACCCATCGAAATGCATCCTCCAATAATTGGCATCTGGCAATGGTGGCTCATACTGTATCTCGGCCCAGTCAATAAAGAAATCAGCCAAGACCTGGGACTTGATTGTATCCCTCTTATCGTACTGCGGTGTATATGGTGAAAGCTCTATTGCCCATTTTGCTATCCGGCCGCTGGCATCTTTGTTGCCTATAATTTCCGAGATAGGGGCCTCGGCCACTACCCGGATTGGATGCTCTTGAAAGTAATGCTTGAGCTTCTTGGCCGCCATATAGACACCATAGGTCATCTTCTGATAGTGGGGGTAGTTTTGCTTTGAGGTGGAGAGGACTTCACTCAGATAATATACCGGCCGCTGCACGGTTTTGCCTCCTTCCTCTCGCTCTACTACCACCACAGCACTGACAACTCGGTTGGTTGCCGCTATATAGAGCAACATTGGCTCCCGGGGCATCGGAGACGCTAATACCGGCGCTGTTGACAACAACTGTTTCAATTCCTTGAAAGCTGCATCTGCTTGCGTTGTCCAGACAAATGTGTCGGACTTTTTCATCAACTGATATAACGGCAGGGCTTTCTCTCCCAGCCGGCTTATGAAACGGCTCAGGGATGCGAGGCACCCAGTGAACTTCTGTACTTCCCTCAAATCTGTCGGCGGCTTCATCCTTTCTATGGCACGAATCTTGCCAGGATTCACCTCAATACCCCGGCTGGAAACAAGGAAGCCGAGCAACTTGCCCGCCGGCACACCAAAGGTGCACTTAGCCGGATTCAACTTCATCCGGAATCTCCTCAGGTTCCCAAAGGTTTCCCGGAGATCATCTATGAGAGTCTTGCTCTCCTTGGTTTTTATGACGATATCATCGACATATACCTGCACATTTTTATCTATCTGATCGTGCAAACACTTTTGCATACACCTTTGGTAAGTTGCGCCGGCATTTCTTAAACCGAACGGCATAGTGAGATAGCAATAAGCCCCGTACGGGGTAATAAAGGATGTCTTTATTTGATCTGGCTCAAACAAGGGGATCTGGTGGAAACCAGAATAGGCGTCTACAAATGATAACAGTTCACATCCGGCTGTGGAATCAATCACTTGATCGATCCGAGGCAGCGGGAATGGATCTTTAGGACATGCCTTGTTCAAGTTGGTGTAATCAACACACATCCGCCATACTTTCACTATGACGGGCTCATCTTTCTTCTTTTCCACCAAAACCGGATTAGACACCCAATCCGGATGAAGTACTTCCTTGATAAAGCCAGAGGCTAAGAGCCTGGCCACTTCCTCCCATATGGCTTTCCTTCTATCGCCGGCATTCCGCCGGAGCGGCTGCTTCACTGGCTTAGCCTCGGGTCTCACATGCAATGCGTGCTCAGCCAGCTCCCTCGGCACACCTTGCAGGTCTGAAGTAGACCATGCAAAGATATCCCGATTCTCACGGAGGAAGCTGATGAGCTCGCCTTCCTATTTGGGATCCAGACTTGTCCCAACCAGGGCATGACGCTCCGGAAAAGCTTCATCCAGAGGCACCTTTTTTACCTCCTTGCCTGCTTGAAAAGCAGCACTGCCACCGGGATTTGCCATGCCCGGCATATATTTGCCGGCCACGACTGTCTCAGCAATCTCTACTGCTCGTTTGAGCCTCTTCCTCTCCTCTGCGATGATCAGAGTCTCGGCCAGATTGGATCCGGCGGTGGCACATGCCATCGAGCGCTTGTAATCACCAATGATGGTGATCACTCCTTTGGGTCCCGGCATCTTCATCTTCAGATACGCCACATGCGTAGAGGCCATGAATTTTGCCAGTGCCGGTCTACCCAGCAAAGCATGGTAGGGGCTCTCCAGATCAACCACCTCGAACATGAGGTTCTCCAACCTGCAGTTATCCCGGCTGCCAAACATGACATCCATCCGGATCTTGCCCATCGGCGCACACGAAAGTCCCGGCACAATGCCGTGGAACGTGGTCTTGCTCGGCTCCAGCATATTTTCCTTGATTCCCAGCTTCTCCATCGTATCTCGATACATGATGTTGATGCTGCTTCCATTATCAATGAGGACCTTGCTGAATCTTACGTTATTAGCCGGCCCGACGAATGTCGGATCCATCACCAAAGCATATCCGCCGGGATTTGGCATGATCCGGGGATGATCTGTCCTGTCCCAACCAACAGCCTGGTCAGACCAGTACATCAGCTTTGGCACAGCCGACATAACGGCATTCACCTCCAGACTCCGGCGGTACAAGCTCTGCTTGTCTGTTCTCTCGGTCTCAAAGACCATATAGCTCTGATCATACTCCTTGTACTCATTCCGGCCCGCTCCTGGGCCTCCGGCGTTATATTCCGGATTATAGCTCTGGTCAACTTGATTTACGCCGGCATTTCCGGCGTTGCTCTGATTCCCAGGATTACCCGGCCTAGGTGGGACTGCAATTGTATTGGCACCTGTCAACGGCGATGGAGCTGCCGGGACAGAGGGTCTAGCCGGTCCCCAGGGACCTGCACGACCTGCCAATATGTCGTCCAGCCACGAACAATTCCTTGTCAAATGGTTTGCCGGCTTTCCCGGCTGGAATGTGTGAAACACACAAGGCTTGTCCATGGCAAGACCCACAGTATACTTCGGCCACTGCTTCTTCTGGCCGGCGGCTCCGCCGGCATTCTTGTTGGTCCAGACATTCTTCTGGAACGGCTGTGCTTGCTGCAGCGGCTGCTGCTGAGGCTGCTGATAGTTCTCATATCTCGGACGCTGGCTACTGCCGGCGCCCCCTTGCTCTTCCTCCACAGCTGCAACTTGTGCTGAGCCATACCGATAATCCGGCCGCTCATCTCTCCTCTTATTCCGGTTATCCGGGCGATAGAACTGCCCTGATCTCCCGGCATTGCTGGTGTTCCCCTGGGTTTGCCCCTGTCCTTGTGAATCGAGACTGGGCTGCTTGGGATCTCCCAGAGCATAACTATCAGCGATCTTGATTGTTTCGGCCAGCGTGGCCGGCATTTGCCTCTGAAGCTTTTGCCACAGCATGGTGCCATGTTGGCAACCATGAGCGAACCACATGATGGCCTGCTGCTCATTGATTCCTTCGCAGGAATTGCGCAACGTGCACCACCTGGTCAGATAGTCACGGTCAGTCTCATTCACTCCTTGCCGGCAGTTAGCCAGCTGCTGCGGACGGTTGGGCCTCTTGTATGTACTGGTAAAGTTCGACACAAACTGCTCTTCAAAATCAATCCAGCCGTTGATACTCCCGGCCGGCAAATTATTCAGCCATATCCTGGCTGGACCTTCCAACATCTGCGGCACATATCGTACCGCCCATCTGAGGTTGCCTCCGGCGATGTTCACCGCTGTGGAGTAATCCTCCAACCAATCTTCCGGCTTCGTACTTCCATTATATGTCCTCGCGCCACGCGCGAGCTGGAAGTAGTAAGGCACCGGCTCCCCCATAATCCGGGGTCCGAAACACATAGGGCCCGGAGCTCCTTGTCTCTCCACCAACTCTGATTGGTGGAGCTTGTCCAGCTTGAAACGTGCATCATTGGCTTCCAAGGACCGAGGTCCAAGCCGGGATGCTATTGGGCCTGCGATCATCTGCTGCTGCTGCTCCGGCTGATACTGCTCACTATGCCGGCCTTGCTGATTCTGCTGCTGATATCCCGCCCTGGCAAGGGCGGAATTGCCGTCATCCTCTCGGTGTCCCGGATGGCCTGCACCCTGCTGCTGCGCTGCACCTCCGGCGCCCTGTTGCTGACGCCGGACTGCACTGTTACTCCGGCCACCAACGGCCGCTGCTGCTTCATGCCCGGCCGGCATACTCTGGCCGGGCTTCTTGCTGCCGACATATTTGTCAGCCTGGCCGACATACTTGTCAGCCTGGCCGACACTCTTCTGCACCACCGCCTGCTTTCCTGCGGCAGCCGGATCGTACACCTGGATCTGCTTGTCCCGGCGGCCAGAGGTCACACTTCCGGCACGCCGGGCGCTGGGATGCGGGGACGAGGCTTGGCCCCTCGACCTCGCACCGGCACCTCCCGCCGACACAATGTACTGGGATGTCCCGGCACCTGGGTTTGCCCTCTTAAAGGCCTCCTGCTGCTTAGTAGCTTCAGACAAAAGTTGGTTTAGCCGGGCTTGCTGCTCACGCAGTGCTTCGCCGGATAAACAAGATAAATCCTTAGCTACCTCGGCCGCTGCTCTAAGGTTTTTTACTGGCGAACTATAGACTACCTTAGGCACAGTACTAGTTGCCGTATGACTCTTATCTCTAGCACCTTTTCCTATCTCAGCATTAAGATTTCTGCCTCTAGTTTTAACCTCTTCTATCCGGCTAGGCCGGGTTACTACAGGAGTAAAACCATGGGCTGCTTCATACTCACGGAGTTGCCGGTTAAACCGTTCGCGCTCCTGGTTCATGGCCAGGGCCTCGTCGACGAGGGCCTGACGAGATCCCTCCAGGACCTCCCTTGTCTGCTCCAGATCAACGCCGGATCGCACCGGCTCGAGAAGCCGGTCGATGATGGGAAGAAGAACCTCGCCCCTAGCCGGCACACCGGAAGTGCCGGCCAGGTTCTCCGCACGCTCCAACGGAGGACGCGCCGACCTTTTGACCTTCGGCGGCTCCGGAGGAGAAGCTCCGACCGCTGCTGCTTTGCTGGCATCTTCCGCCGGCGGCACGGATGTGCCGGCCATCATCACCTCAGCCGACTCTACTGAGCGAGCGCTACGCCCAGCGTGAGCCAGCCGATGTGACGGAGGATCCGACGCCACCAGCACCTCCTTCCTGCAAATTCTCTCAGTCCCCACGTACACCTCGTGGGAACCGAAAGACATAATCCGGCCATCCCTGGGGAACGGCCGGCCACCGAGACAACCGGCGTTGTCACTGACGAAACTGAGCGAGCCTAGCCTCTGGACGAGGCCAGAGACCACGCGCACTCCCGAAGCTGCTATCACAGACCCCGTCCGAATGAACACTCCGCCCAGCATATCGATCTGAAGCCCCACGGTGGGCGCCAAATGTCGTCGTGGTGAAACAACATATGCCATAGGATGGCTTAAATGGGGGCCGAACTAGATGCTGGAGGATTCGGGAGAGGGGAACGCACTAAAAAGCACGACAGAAAGAGACACTGATCTACCCAGGTTCGGGGCTCTCGTAAGGAGATAACACCCCTACTCCTGCTCTACTGATTGTATATATGGATCGATGTAGTACACAACAATGGTGCTTCCAAGCTCTCTGCTAGAGAAGGAAGATGAACTATGAAGTGAGAGAGTAAGGAGAGATCAACCAACGTCCAACGGCCCACCCTTTACCAGGGCTCCCTATGCCTCCTTATATAGTGGTGGCCAGGGTTACAACGGTCATACAAGACCACAAGACAAGGGCTACACTCCAAACAGGAGCTGGTCTCGATGGCAGAGACCCTTGACTTCCTCCCTGATTGCTCTCGATGGGACGCCATATCCCTGTACCTTGTACCTCTTGAACTGTGGCCTTACCATTCTGAGGTAAGCTTGTACTTGTGCACAGTGAGGGTAGGTAACCTCCACTGTGCACCCTGCCATCTTACTCTGCTACCATGCTTGGATGTTTTCTTCCTTGATTGTAGGGAAATGACACCTTGGTTGACTTAAGTATCCCGGATATGACCGTTGGCCATACCCAGGACATATATGCCGGACCAACGACCTACGAGGGTCGGGTAATCCGGCCTCCCCTGCTCCTGCACAACACACAAGATGGTTAGGCCGGCATATCTGAGTATATGCCGGCACACATATATCAGTATTCTGGCTATACCGGCATATCCAGACACCAGCCGGGATATACATATATGCCGGCCTGGCCGATGCTCCTATATTCCGGCTAGGCCCTTTCCGTGATAACCCGGCATAAGTCAATCATAGACCTTGAGTCTTTCTAGTCTCTTGACCCTACCGGGGGTCATCCCCCCGACACCAAGATCTCCCATGTTCAGCCCCCTGCATTCGAATCTTTAGGTCCGTTGCGTGGTACCCCGTGTTCTTGCGACACGAAATCCATCGACAGCTCTAGGTGTTGCTTGTCCTTCTCGGCAAGCTGGGCACGTAACTCATCGGTGTTAAACATCTCGTTGTATCTCTCAACGTCGACGTCCCTAACAAGATACTCTAGCTCGGCGAGGTAGATGCGCAAGGGGTCTTGCTCATCGTCAGGTAGCACGATGGCCATGCCCTTCTCGTCACATCGGCCGTAGAGGTGGGAGTAGTGGTTCTGGAGCTCGGAGAAGTGACGTCCGCAGAGGCGTGCTATCATGTCTTGCATGAGGAGTTGGGCGCCTATCTTCTTGTTGGTGTGGAAGGTCTTAAACTTGATATTTTCAGTCTTCGGCTCAGTCTCGCATCCTGGCTGCGTGATGTGGATGAACCAGACTCCCTTCTTGTGAAACTTGGTCATCTCGCTCCCTCTGATGGACGGGGTAGGCAGGGACAGGGCAGTGACGATGTCGATGAGGCGCTCTCCGAAGCTGTTGTCGGGGGAATGACCCCCGGTAGGGTCAAGAGACTAGAAAGATACCAGGTCTATGGTTGACTTTATGCCGGATTATCAAGGAAGGGCCTGGCTGGTGTTCGGATATGCCGGAATAGCCGGAATACTTATATAGGAGTGCCGGCATATACTTAGATATGCCGGCTTATCTATTTGGTATGTTGTGCAGGAGCTGGGGAGGCCGGATTACCCGACCTTCATAGGTCGTTGGTCCGGCATATAAGTCCTGGATATGGCCAAACGGTCGTATCCGGGATACAGAAGTCAGCTAAGATGTCATGTCCCTACAATCAAGGAGAGACTCTGCCAAGTATGGAGAAGGGTCATGTTGACAGGGTGCACAGTGGTGGACTACCTACCCTCACTGTGCACAAGTACAGAGCTTACCTCACAGAGGTAAGGTCACAGTGCAGGAAGTACAAGGTACAGGGATGTGGAGTCCCATCGAGAGCAATCAGGAAGAAAGTCCTATTTGGGGTGTAGTTCGTGTCTTCTGGACGCTTGTGACCGTTGTAACCCTGGCCACCACTATATAAGTTGTCACAGGGAGTCCTAGCAAGGGGTTGGTCTCTCAGGGTTTCCTACACTTAGCAGTTCATCTTCCTCCTCTAGCAGAGAGCTTGGAAGCACCATTGTTGTGTACTCCATCGATCCAAGTATAAACCAGTAGAGCAGGAGTAGGGGTGTTATCTCCTTACGAGAGCCCCGAACCTGGGTAGATCTGTGTTCCTTTCTATCGTGCTTTTTAGCTCGTTCCCCTCTCCCGAATCCTCCAGCATCTAGTTCGGCCCCCATTTAAGCCATCCTATGGCATATGTTGTTTCACCACGACGACATTTGGCGCCCACCGTGGGGCAGATCGATATGCTGGGTGGAGTGTTTATTCGGACGGGGTCTGTGATAGCAGCTTCGGGAGTGCGCGTGGTCTCTGGCCACGTCCAGAGGCTAGGCTCGCTCAGCTTCGTCAGTGATAACGCCGGATGTCTCGGCGGCCGGCCGTTCCCCAGGGATGGCCGGATCATGTCTTTCGGTTCCCACGAGGTGAACGTGGGGACTGAGAGAGTTTGCAGGGAAAAGGTGCTGGTGGCGGCGGATCCTCCGTCACATCGGCTGGCTCACGCTGGGCGTAGCGCTCGCTCAGTAGAGTCGGCCGAGGTAATGATGGCCGGCACATCAGTGCCGCCGGCAGATGGTGCCGGCAAGGCCGCAGCAGCAGCAGGAGATACTCCCCCGGAGCCGCCGAAGGCCAAGAGGTCGGCACGTCCTCCGTTGGAGCGTGTCGAGAACCTAGCCGGCACTTCCGCTGTGCCGGCAAAGGGTCAAGTGCTTCTTCCCATCATCGATCGGCTTATCGAGCCGGTGCGATCCGGCGATGATCCGGAGCAGACAAGGGAGGTCCTGGAGGGATCTCGTCAGGCCCTCGTCGACGAGGCCCTGGCCATGCACCAGGAGCGCGAGCGGTTTAACCGGCAACTCCGTGAGTATGAGGCAGCTCATGGTTTTACTCCTGTGGTAACTCGGCCTAGCCGGATAGATGAGGTTAGAACTAGAGGTAGAGACCTTAACACTGAGCTAGGTAAAGATGCTAGAGCTAAGAGTCATACTGCAACTAGTACTGTGCCTAAGGTAATTTATAGCTCACCAGTGAAGAACCTTAGAGCAGCAGCAGAGGTAGCTAAGGATTTATGTAATTTGTCCGGTGAAGCACTGCATGAGCAGCAAGCCCGGCTTAACTATCTTTTGTCTGAAGCTACTAAGCAGCAGGAGGCCTTTAAGAAGGCAAACCCAGGTGCCGGGCCATCCCAGTACATTGCGTCGGTAGGAGGTGCTGGCGCAAGGTCGAGGGGCGAGGCTTCATCCCCGCATCCAAGTGCCCGGCGTGCCGGAAGTGTGACCTCTGGCCGCCGGGACAAGCAGATCCAAGTGTATGATCCGGCAATCGCCGGAAAGCAGGCAATAGTTCAGAAGAGTGCCGGCCAAGCTGACAAGTATGTCGGCCGCAAGAATGCTGGCCAGAATGTGCCAGCCGGGCAAGGGGCAGCTTCGACCGGAGGTGGCCGGAGTAACAGTGCAGCCCGGCGTCAGCAGCAGGGCGCCGGAGGTGCAGCGCAGCGGCAAGGTGCAGGTCAACCGGGACATCGAGAAGACGATGGGAATTCCGCCCTTGTCAGGGCGGGATATCAGCAGCAGCATCAGCAAGGCCGGCAAAGTGAGCAGTATCAGCCGGAGCAGCAGCAGGAAAAAATGATCGCGGGCCCAATTGCGTCCCGGCTTGGACCTCGGTCCTTAGCAGCAAGTGATGCGCGCTTCAAGCTGGACAGGATTCACCAATCGGAGTTGGTGGAGAGGCAAGGAGCTCCGGGTCCTATGTGCTTTGGACCCCGGATTATGGGTGAGCCGGTACCTTACTACTTCCAGCTCGCGCGTGGCGCGAGGACATACAACGGCAGTACAAAGCCGGAAGATTGGTTGGAGGATTACTCCACCGCAGTGAACATTGCCGGAGGAAACCTCAGATGGGCGGTACGATATGTACCGCAAATGCTAGAAGGACCAGCCAGGATATGGCTGAATAATCTGCAAGCCGGAAGTATCAACGGCTGGGTTGATTTCGAAGAGCAGTTTGTGTCGAACTTCACCAGTACATATAAGAGGCCGAGTCATCCTCAGCAGCTGGCTAACTGCCGGCAGGGAGTGAATGAGACCGACCGTGACTATCTAACCAGGTGGTGCACCTTGCGCAATTCCTGCGAAGGAGTTGTGGAGCAGCAGGCCATCATGTGGTTCGCTCATGGGTGCCGGCATGGCACCATGTTGTGGCAAAAGCTTCAGAGGGAAATGCCGGCCACGTTGGCCGAGACAATCAAGATTGCCGATAGTTATGCTCTGGGAGATCCCATGCAGCCCACCCTTGATTCACAAGGACAGGGGCAGACCCAGGGGAACACCAACAGCGCCGGGAGACCAGGGCAATACTATCGCTCTGATAACCGGAACAAGAGAAGAGATGAGCGGCCGGATTTCCGGTATGGAGCGGCACAAGTAGCAGCTGTGGAGGAAGAGCAAGAGGGCGCCGGCAGTAGCCAACGTCCGAGGTATGAGGGCAATCAGCAGCCACAGCAGCAAGCGCAGCCCTTCCAGAAGAAGAATGTCTGGATCAACAAGAATGCCGGCGGAGCTGTCGGCCAGAAGAAGCAATGGCCGAAGTATACAGTGGGTCTGGCCATGGATAAGCCTTGTGTGTTTCACACGTTCCAGCCGGGTAAGCCGGCAAATCATTTGACGAGAAACTGTTCATGGCTGGACGACATATTGGCAGGTCGTGCAGGTCCCTGGGGACCGGCTAGACCATCTATCCCGGCAGCTCCATCGCCGTTGACAGGTGCCAATACAGTTGCAGTCCCGCCCAGGCCGGTCAATCCCGGGAATCAGAGCAATGCCGGAAATGCCGGCGTAAATCAAATAGACCAGAGCTATAATCCGGAATATAGTGCCGGAGGCCCAGGAGCGGGCCGGAATGAGTACAAGGAGCATGATCAGAGCTACATGGTCTTTGAGACCGAGAGAACAGACAAGCAGAGCTTGTACCGGCGGTGTTTGGAGGTAAATGTCGTTATGTCGGCAGTTCCGAAGATGATGCACTGGTCTGACCAGGCCATTGGCTGGGATAGGGCAGATCATCCCAGGATCATGCCAAACCCCGGTGGATATGCGCTGGTAATGGATCTGACATTTGTCGGGCCGGCTAATAACGTGAGGTTCAGCAAGGTCCTCATTGACAAAGGAAGCAGCATCAACATCATGTACCGCGATACGATGCAGAAGCTGGGCATCAAGGAGAATATGCTGGAGCCAAGCAAGACCACATTCCACGGCATTGTGCCGGGACTTTCGTGCGAGCCGATGGGCAAGATCCGGATGGATGTCATGTTTGGCAGCCGGGATAACTGCAGAGTGGAAAACCTCATGTTCGAGGTGGTTGATCTGGAAAGCCCCTACCATGCTTTGCTGGGGAGGCCGGCATTGGCAAAGTTCATGGCCTCTACGCATGTTGCGTACCTGAAGATGAAGATGCCGGGGCCCAGAGGAGTGATCACCATCATTGGTGATTACAAGTGCTCTATGGCGTGTGCAACAGCCGGGTCTAACCTGGCCGAGACTCTGATCATTGCAGAGGAGAGGAAGAGGCTCAAGCGAGCAATGGAAATTGCTGAGACGGTCGTGGCCGGCAAATCTATGCCGGGCATGGCAAATCCCGGCGGCAGTGCTTCTTTTCAAGTGGGCAAGGAAGTAAAAAAGGTGCCTCTGGATGAAGTTTTCCCGGAGCGCCATGCCCTCGTCGGGGCAGGTTTGGATCCCAAATAGGAAGTCGAGCTCATCAGCTTCCTCTGTGAGAATCGGGATATCTTTGCATGGTCTACTTCAGACCTGCAAGGTGTGCCGAGGGAGCTGGCTGAGCACGCACTGCATGTGAGACCAGATGCTAAGCCGGTGAAGCAACCGCTCCGGCGGAATGCACGTGATAGAAGGAAAGCCATTTGGGATGAAGTGGCTAGGCTCCTAGCCTCCGGCTTTATCAAAGAAGTGCTTCATCCGGATTGGGTGTCTAATCCGGTTTTGGTGGAAAAGAAGAAGGATGAGCCCGCCATAGTGAAAGTATGGCGGATGTGTGTTGATTACACCAACTTGAACAAGGCATGCCCTAAAGATCCATTCCCACTCCCTCGGATCGATCAAGTGATTGATTCCACAGCTGGATGTGAACTGTTATCATTTGTAGATGCCTATTCTGGTTTCCACCAGATCCCTTTGTATGAGCCGGATCAAATAAAGACATCCTTTATTACCCTGTACGGGGCTTATTGCTATCTCACTATGCCATTCGGTTTAAGAAATGCCGGCGCAACTTACCAAAGGTGTATGCAAAAATGTTTGCATGATCAGATAGATAAAAATGTGCAGGTGTATGTCGACGATATCGTCATAAAGACCAAGGAGAGCAAGACTCTCATAGATGATCTCCGGGAAACCTTTGAAAACCTGAGGAGATTCCGGATGAAGTTGAATCCGGCTAAGTGCACCTTCGGTGTGCCGGTGGGCAAGTTGCTCGGCTTCCTTGTTTCCAGCCGGGGTATTGAGGTGAATCCCGGCAAGATTCGTGCCATAGAAAGGATGAAGCCGCCGACAGATTTGAGGGAAGTACAGAAGTTTACTGGGTGCCTCGCGTCCATGAGCCGTTTCATAAGCCGGCTGGGAGAGAAAGCTTTGCCGTTATATCAGTTGATGAAGAAGTCCGACACATTTGTCTGGACAACGCAAGCAGATGCAGCTTTCAAGGAATTGAAACAGATGTTGTCAACAACACCGGTATTGGCGTCTCCGATGCCCCGGGAGCCAATGTTGCTCTATATAGCGGCAACCAACAGGGTTGTCAGTGCGGTGGTAGTAGTGGAGCGAGAGGAGGGAGGCAAAACCGTGCAGCGGCCGGTATATTATCTGAGTGAAGTCCTCTCCACCTCAAAGCAAAACTACCCACACTATCAGAAGATGACTTATGGTGTCTATATGGCGGCCAAGAAGCTCAAGCATTACTTCCAAGAGCATCCAATCCGGGTAGTGGCCGAAGCCCCTATCTCGGAGATCATAGGCAACAAAGATGCCAGTGGCAGGATAGCCAAGTGGGCGATAGAGTTGTCACCATATACACCTCAGTATGATAAGAGGGATACAATCAAGTCCCAGGTGTTGGCTGACTTCTTTATTGACTGGGCCGAGATACAATATGAGCCACCATTGCCAGATGCAAATTATTGGAGGATGCATTTCGATGGGTCCAAGACAATACATGGCCTGGGTGCCGGCATAGTTCTCAGTTCACCAAAGAATGACCAATTGAGATATGTCCTGCAGATTCATTTTGCAGCATCAAATAATGTGGCGGAATATGAGGCACTTGTGCATGGCCTGAAGGTGTCCAAGGACATAGGAATTCGCCGAATTATGTGTTTCGGTGATTCTGACTTGGTGATTCAGCAATGTTCCGGTATATGGGATGCGCATGATGCTAACATGGGATCCTACCGTTTCCTGGTGCAGCAATTAAGTGGATACTTTGAAGGTTGTGAGTTCCGGCATGTTCTCCGGGCTCAGAACGATGCAGCCGATGCATTGTCCAAGCTGGGATCTTCCAGAGATTCAATCCCGCCCGGCATTTCGTTGGAGCATCTGAGGAAGCCGTCAATTAAACCCTCGCCGGAGTCATCTTCCATTTATGTCCCGCCAGGTCCGGAGGAAGCAGTTCCGATGGAGATAGATGCCGGAGTCAGATCAGATAACCCGGGCACTGTCTCCTCAGTCCCGGGGACTGGGCCGACATATGCGGTGAGTGCAGTATTTCGGAGCAGAACTAGGGGCAAGGGTAAAATGTACCAAGAGGTTGTGCCGGTATACCCGGGGACTGCTCCGGCATACCCGGGGACTGATCTCTCAGTCCCGGGGACTTCGCAGCCCATGGAGATCGATTGTGTGTCGGTCGAAATGATGAAGGTAGATCAGGCAGTGTTCACTGTCAGGGAAGTGCCCTCATGGGCACGTCCTATCATGGACTTCTTGGTGGATGATGAAGTGTCGGCGGATGAAACCGAGGCACGCCGGATTGCAAGGAGATCCAAAGGTTATACCATCATAAACAAAGAAATGTATAAAAGAAGTGTCACCGGAGTATTGCAGAGATGTGTCGAATCTGCGGAAGGTCTGGAGATGCTCCGGGAAATTCATCAGGGGGAGTGTGGTCACCACGCTTTGTCCAGAGCATTGGTGGCAAAGGTATTCCGGCACAGGTTTTATTGGCCGACGGCACTGCAAGATGCAGAAGAATTGGTCCGGAAATGCAATGGGTGTCAGAGATATGCCCACCAGATTCATCAGCCGGCATCTGCCTTGAAGACTATCCCGATAACCTGGCCCTTTGCTGTTTGGGGCCTGGATATGGTCGGGGCTTTTAAGCCGGCCAGAGGAAAGATGACCCATATCCTGGTCATGGTGGACAAATTCACCAAATGGATTGAAGTGAAGCCCATAAGCAAGTGTGATGGTCACACAGCAGTGAAATTCTTAAAAGATATAATCTTAAGATATGGTGTTCCCCATGGCATCATCACTGACAATGGGTCGAACTTTGCCCAAGGGCCATTTGCCAGATTTTGTGAGGAAGTGGGAATCCGGCTGGACATTGCGTCGGTCGCTCACCCTTGTACCAATGGCCAAGTAGAGAGGTCAAATGGGCTAGTATTATCCGGCATAAAACCCCGGCTGATAGAGCCACTAGAGAAAACTGCGGGATGTTGGCTAGATAAATTGCCAGCAGTACTTTGGAGTTTAAAGACAACTCCAAATAGGTCAACAGGCTACACACCATTTTTCCTGGTGTATGGAGCAGAAGCTGTGCTTCCAACAGATGTAATACATGATGCACCAAGAGTAAGTGCTATATATCGAGGAAGAGGCTAAAGAAGCCAGGGAAAATGATGTGGATCTGCTAGAGGAAGCAAGAGAAATAACTCTGTCAAGAACAGCAGTATATCAGC